>CANXYC011315700.1:0-13874 GCA_948193065.1 Aleurites moluccanus
TTGGCTATATTGTACTCTGATATTGATTCTGTATACTGTTATATGTTCTATTGATACCATTGCTTCATTGATACCTATTATTTATTGTTGATGCATATAGATTCACTGAGTATCATCTATACTCACCTTTTCATTGTTTAACCATTTCAGGAGAGGAGTAGGCTGCAGAATCCCATCGTCTATCATCCGCGGATTTTTGCTACAGTCATCTGACATATATTCTGTTTTGTATTATATTTTTGATGTTCATAATCTAGCTGCTCCATAGGGTATATATGGGTTAGCTAGGAAATGAACATGTATATATGATATTTAATGATATATGAGTTATATGTGATTTTATATTAATATGAGATATGGATTGATACAGCCATTTGTAGGATATTACAGAATGCATGACAGAATAACAGAATGGATAGTAACTAATTAATATTGATAATATATTGTGATTTATAGATTATGCATGTGATACTGGGTTCTACGGGTGTCGGTCACCATTGGCATCTCCCATGCCCTAGGACTGTCGCAATCGGGAAATAGGTCATGACACTTACTACTTTCACTATATCTAAGTCCAAACTTATTAGTTGGACACTTTTAAGATTCCAGAATCTCATCTAACTTATTTTTTTCTTTGCAAAGTTTGGATATAGACTCATCATAAGTAGCTAATTTATCCTTTAAATTTTTATTTTCATTACAAATATCATTAACACTTTGAGTCTTTTGAAGGATAATATTTTCTAATTCACTTTTGGAGGAATTTAAAGTAGCTATCTCATCAATATAGCCATCACATGCATTCAAAACATCATTTGTCATTGTTTTCAAATTATCATATTTACTTTATAATTTATGATACTTTGAAAGCAATTATTCCAATATATGGATAACATCATCATTATTAGTGAAGTTAGAATTACTTACCTCACTAGAAGATGTGCTCTCATCAAAAACCATTAAGCAAAGATTGACCTCTTCATCTTTGCTTGCTTTCCCATCATCATCCAATTCACTTGAATCATCCCAAGTGACTGCCAAATCTTTCTTCTTATAATTCTTCTTATTTTTTAGCCTTGGACAATCAGATTTAATATGACTATACTTGTCACATTCGAAGTACTTCACTTGATCGCTTCTATGTTCTTGCTTCTTATATGGCTTTTTGCTTCTAAGGATTAAATACCTTATTTTTAGTGTGAGCATAGTCATATCTCGATCATCTTCCTCCTCATCACTTCCACTTATAGGTGTCTCCTTTGAAGCAATGAAAGCCAACTTCATGTTCTTTTCTTCAATTTTTCCTTAAGATAAGGTGATCTCATGAGTAAATAATTTACCCATCAAATTATCGGTTAGAAGAACACTTAAGTCATTGGCCTCTTCAATGTCACGACCCACATTTAAGCCGCGACAGTCCTAGGGCACGGGTAGACCTAAGGTTATCGAAAACCCGTAGAACCCATGAACAATCCAGTTATTAATCATTCGATCAATCTTAACTCATTCATCAATACTTAAATTCCATTTATTTCTTATAAATTTTACATAAATTTTGTCAGAGTTTTCTTTGTAATTTTAATGTTATTCCAAACTAAAAATCAGGTCTTTCAAAAATTATACAGTCTATACAAAAAATATTTTATACTCCCAATAATTTTTCTTCCTTATACCCTCAACTTCACAGTTTCATATATGTGCATATCACTTTTAAATCTCTTTTAAAATATGTGAATTTCATTTTAGCTTTTTCTGTATCACTGTCATTATCACTTCACTATCATTATCATTAAGCATTACACATTATAGTCATTCATTATTAAACTTTAATAGCAAATCATATTAAATTTTAGCGTCACTTAAATGTCAATTACTTCACTATTCATATATCACTATAGTACTTAATCATTTAATTATACACAGTATCATTGAGCTCTATGAGTTGACACTTATGACCTTTAGAAAATAAAATTCTACCTCGATGTACTTGACATTCCAAGTCAGAAAATAAATTGACTTGGAATCAGTTTCCTCTATTTCATCCATGTAAAAAATTATGAACCACTATTTGGTGAGTATAAAATACTCAGTGAGCATGTATACATCATTAAACAAGCGATATAAGCATATGATAACAAAGGATAACAATGGTAGTCAAGTATCAATAATTATAATGAATGGATATCAATATATCCATTTTTACATGTCAAGGTTAATTAATTTGCACACAAATATCTTTGGAAGTTTGGAACAAGTAACAATCAAATCGATGATAAACAATAATCGATGAAAGAATGGCCATCAATTGTACGCAATAAGATATAAGCTTGGAATCAATGAATAAGTAAACAATACTAGTATCATGTAGATAAGACAGATTAATGGCCATGAAACTGGTATCATATGTATCAATCATGTATTAATATACATAAGACTGATCAGGTCTTATGGCTAGGACAGTTAACCCTTCCCAGCTAGGGTATCACATATAGTTAATGTGCACATTGCCAATGGTATATACCCACTATCCCGTCGGGAGGAAGCTCTATTAAATCTCATATAAATAGGCCAATGGAAATCAATAACAATATCCAATATTCAGTAGGAATATTACAGTACAATGGCTTTCGATCGATACATATAGGTTTACTTGTCAATCAGTGTCAATACATTTCATTAATCGTATCGGTTTCTTTTCTTGATACAAAGGTAGCAATTAACAATAAACATCATGGAATATAGCTAAACATTTGGTGTACATACTTTTAGAAATATTTGGATACATGATCAATCAAGCACAATAGGCATTTCAATATCAATAACAATCAATGAATATGGCTAATTTTAATCTTTAGGAAGATCAAAGCATGATCAATAATAGCAAAGTGGCATTTAACTAGGAAGGAAACATATTCATTGGGTCAACAAATCGAAACATGGATATGCATAATGATATATACATTACTCACCTCATTGAGCACTTCCTATTGCACTTTACTTATTCCTTTCATTTCTAATTTCATTTCCTTGGTTCATTGCTCATATACTCATAGTACTCATCAATGTCTTTTATTCATTCTTGACTCTATATATTCAATTAATTTCCATTTGGATACTATTTAACATAAAATTACATTACTTATACTTATATTAAAGAAATTCTCAAGAATTTTCAAATTACTAAGGTTTTTCTGTGTGAAATTCTTTACTGGCAATCTATGTTCCGTTACTCATATCTCTCTTTACACTTATCCAATTACTTTAATTTTTATTCCTACTTAAACTAGACATATTAAACTTTAACATATCCAAAATTCACCTTATTTCCATAACTATACAATTTATATTGCTAATTTAAATTTAGTCTTATAACTAGCCCTGCTGCCTGTATTCTGCCCTGTAACTTTGACTTGGCATATTCTATTCTTTTGATAATAACTCAATATACACTTAACCAATTACTGTAATTATTTTTTCTATTGAAATATACATATCACATTATAACATATCCAAATTTCAGAATATTTGGATCACTGTACAATTATTAGTGAATTTCCAAAATTAAACTACTGTCTTGAAATCTCTACCCAAACAGACCCTGTTTCCATGTCTAGAATTAATTTCATATTCATCAAATTACAAAATTATTTTATAGAAATTTATATAACATGTAAATGAACATTTTTTATGTTTAAAATTTTCTCTAATTCATAATTTAAGGTCCTCATATCCATATAATTTAATAGCCTATGTTATGTTTATCAGTCAATTAGGGCAGATTAAACTCATGACCTAATATATCATAAATCACAAATCCAATTAAAAAACCCTTTAACAAGATTATAGATAAGACATAAATAAATACTTTTTATGTTTAATACTTCTTCTAATTCTGTCTCTATAATTATTTATAATAAAAATACAATAGTATTTTTTCATAATCCTAATTCCATATCAGTAATAATTTTTACTCAATAACTCTTTTCTCATTATGAATTTTATAAATTTCTTTTACAAAAATCTAATTACATGTTTATCTACAATTTTCATGTTTTGAAAATTCACAAATTCAGTCATTAAAATTTTGAAATATTAGCCATAAATTACTATCTTAAATCATATTTCAGAAACTATATAAACCCTAGCTCATTCTTTACATTTTTAGCTTAATTACCTCAATTATTTGCCAAATCAAACCTTAAAAATTTTAAATTAAACTAAAAACTGAAGTTTAGGAAATTTACCTTAAACTTGAATTATTAAATTCCTTCTCTTTTTTATTCCACCAAATAGCTTCACATAATCTCCATCAACTTCCTTTCTTCACTTTTCTTCCTCTCATCAATTTTCCTATCTATTTTTTGTTGGTTTATTTGGAAAGGTTAGAAAACTATTTCTTTGGTAATTCTTCTCTAAGGTTCATCCAACAACTTCTAAAAGCTCTCCTCTTCCTCTTTTTAATATACACCAAAAGCCAACTCAAAAAGAAATGAAGACAAAAAAAAATAGAATTCTCTAGAATTTTGCTTATTTGTCACCTTTTTAATTAACTGATAAATCAATTAATTATTTGCCATAAAAAAATCTTCTCTTCACCCACTATGGCCGACCACCTAGCTCCCTTTCTAGAATGGGTGGGTCCCACAACTTTTCTTAATTGAACTTTGATCCAAAATTTTTCTTCTTTGTATTTTCAACCCAAAACTTTCTGTAATTTATTATGTTTATTCTGTTTAAATTCAACCTCAAGTGTGGGGAGTGAAATATCTTATTTTAAGTTGTTCTATCATTTAAAAATAGTTTTGGGTCAATTATGAATCTCAGACAGTGGATTTTCATAATTACCCCCAAAGTTGTCATAAATTACGATTTTGTCATTACTCTTATTTTCGGTATTCCAAAAAAATTTTCAACTCTTTATTTTCACCATAATTTCTCATAAAATTAACTAACTTAATCCCCCTAGGTCTAGGTCAAAAATTCTTAAATTAGTCGGACTGCTATTTTTCCGGCAGTGTAATTAACACCGGTATTTTCCGGGACAGTATCTCAAAAGTGACCCGATTGAGGTTCAAAATTTTCTGAGTATTACACTCTACCATTCTCTGTATATTTCAATAATCGATTGAGCCTATTCATGCTTGAATTAATATTATATCTGTTATTATAGTCTATTATATTCATATTGTCTTCTGTACTTCCTCACTTTTCATTGTTCTGTCTGTTGGGGTATTACATTCAATGGAAGTGACTCTAGCTTCCCAATCCTTCTTAGGGAGAATTCGAAGGATTTTGCAATTTATATCCTCAAGAGAGTAAGTCTTCCCGAACTTTCTCATTTGATTAACAATCACCATGAGATGATTGTACATTTCTGATACACTTTCATTGTATTGCATTTGGAATAACTCATATTCATAAGTAAGAATTTGGATTTTTTTACCTTTTACTTGATTTGTGCCTTCATGAGTGTTTTCCAATGTATTCCATATTTAATTGGTTGAAATATAATGGTAGATCTTTCCATATTCTTCTCTACTTAATGCACAATAGAGAGTGTCCAATGCTTTTTCAGTTTCTCCCATTTGCCTTCTTTTCGGCAACCATCCATTCGCTTTTAGGCTTTATGATCACAATCTCATCCACAGTTTTTGTAGGAACCATATCCCCTTCTTCAACCACATCCCACAAATCAATGTCATCACTATTCATGAATATTTCTATACGATTTTTTTCAATATGGATAGTCGGTGCCATCAAAATAGGTTGGTCTAACTGTTGAACCTCCTTCAACGATATCTGATTTTGTAGTTGCCATGATCTTTGTTCCAAGATGGCTAAATCTTTGAAAAATGTGGAAACAAAACTTTGATGAAAATTAAAAGTCCATTTAGCAACCAATAAAGGGGTGAATTGGTTGTTTAATAAATTAAGAAAAAATTAAAAATTAATCACAAAATAAAATAGCGGAAGTAAGTAAACCAATTCAATAATGAATATTTATGTATGTATGAATGATCAAAATATAAAGAGTGTAGAGAAGAGAGAATCAAACACAAGATTTATAGTAGTTTGGTCAACCCTTACCTGTGTCCACTTTTCAAAATCACACTTGAATATTTTACTCCAATTCTTTTACGGGTGCAAGATCAAACCCAAGTGTTTAGGCTCACACTTAAACCTTTACAAAGTATTTTCAAAGGCTTACACTTCAAACCGTCACAAGTATTTTATCAAAGGCTCACACTCAAACCTATACAAGTGTTTTACTAAGGCTCAAACTCAAACCCTTTACAAAGTGTTTTATAATAAATAAGCTTTTCAACCCATAAATATGAATGATTTGGTTCTCAAATATTATTCTCTTATTTTTAAACTTCCCACCAACTTATATTTATAGCCTTGAATAAAACATAGTTGTTATGCCTCTTAAATGCATTTTGACAGCTTTTTCAATGGCTAGTTTTTATGTTTGATTTTCTCGAGTAGTGGGCACTACACAAAAGTAGCGGGAGCTACTTATTTAAGTAGCAGGCTCTACGTCCTTAGTAGCAAGGGCTACACTTTTACTGGATCTTCTAAATTGAATATAGCCGTAATACCCTAGAAAGTTATAACTATCATACATGAATTAATTCTCAGTATGTAGTCCATTATTCTTGAAATGGAGGGAAATAATTTTAGAGACACAGTTAAAAAGCGAACTTGAAACTTTTCCAGAAAGCGGCGGTGCCGGAAACACTGCCGAGAGATTAGCAGTCCGGTCAACGGAAGAAATTCTAAAGTTGATCTGGGGGTAAAAGATCACCATAATTTATATTTAATTTTGGCAAAAAGAAATAAGTGAAAATCATTTAGGAACACTGAAAAAGTAATTAATGGCAAAATGGTAATTTTGAGGAACTTTAAGGTGAATAGTAGAAATTGATCGGTCGGGGCTATAGAATGACTCCGAAACTATTTTTATAAATAAGTATAAATTAAAATAAGCTTATTGACTCCTCACTCTGATATCTAATTCCAGACAAAATTGACAGAATAAATTACAGAAGATTTTGGACCAAAGTGTAATGGATGGAAGTTGGAGGAGTTAGTTGTAACTGTCCAAATTGATTTTTCTTTATATTTTGCCTTAGCCATTTTTGCTCCATTTTCTTCTTCCTTGGTAGACTTGGCCGAAACTCATTTCTTTTCTTCTTCTTCATCTTTCTTCTTCATTTCTTCACCAAATCTTCAGAAATTTGATGGAAAAGTTAAGTTTTCACCTAGCTTAACTCATTTCCATCCTTTGTAGAAAGGATCAAAGGAAATCAAAGGGGGAGAGCTTGAAGATTTCGGCCACTTGGTGTCATTGAGGTAAAAATGTGTTTTATTGGTTATTATGGTTCCAATAGATGTTATTTGGGTTGAATTGAATGGGTATGATGGTTAATTGCATCATTTGATGCAAATTTGATGAAATCCCTAATTTGGATGGCTAAATTGAAGTTGTATGAAATGAGTTGTTGATTTAGACTTTATTTATGCTAATTGATGTTAGAATTGGTTAATTGGACATGATTAGGCAACTAATTAGTGGTTTATTTGATGTAGAATTGAATTTGGGATCAAAGTGTTCTATATTGGCTATTTGGAAATTTTGGTGAATTTGGCTTGTGCAAAGGTGATTTGGAGGCTTAGGTAAGTTTACATTACATCATTTAACAAGCTTAAATGATTGAATTGTTGATTGGAAACCTTTGGCAAAAACCACACTTTGGCCAAACCACTTTACTATTCATTGCCTTTGAAATTTTACTTGATTTTGCCATGTTTTCCTAGCCAATTTGATCCATTTGACATTTGTTTAATTGTGTTTCTTGAATGCCTATACTTTGTTTGCCAATGTGACTTTGTGTTGATTGAATTGGGCAAGTCAAATTTGCACCTAAACCTAACCTATTGGCTTGCCATTGTATGCCCACCAAATGTTTGATGAAATGCCTAGTTCATTTGCCTTTAGCCTATTGGTTTGTATGCCATAGGCCTACCAATTGAATACCATTGTCGCCAGTGACGTTGGCATCCCAATTGACCTACCATTTTCTGCTACCGAACCAACTTTTGTTTTATGTCATTCCTTATTGTTAAACCTTTTATCATTGATTGTATATTGTATACGGCATTGCCATTGATTATATTAATTACTGTACTGATTGATACCGAACTGATTGTTATTGGACTAACTGATATATGGATGCCATTGTTGCTTATGGTATCCCTCGTTATTGGCTCTGATATGGTTTGGCAGAGCTACCGATCTGACAGGATAGTGGAAAAATATTGTTGGCGATGTGCACATTGTATTACTTATACTCTAGCTATGAGGGGTATGGTCCTGGCCATAAGGTCTGATCATCCTTATGCTTACTGATACAGATATGATACTGGAGACCTATATGGTCCATACTGATACGGATTACTAGAGATTGTATGATTTCTTTTCATATAGTCCATCCCTTTATCTGTCTTTCTATATGATACCGAGCCTATATGTTATTCTTTGGCTATACTGTACCTTGACATTGATACTATACACTGTTATCCTATTGACTGATACCATTATTGATTTGATGCCTATTATTTATTGTGATGCATGTAAATTCACTGAGTATCATTTATACTCACTTTTTCATTGTTTACCCATTTCAGGAGAGGAGTAGGTTGCAGAATCCCATCATCTGTCTTCTGTGAATTTCTGCTTCAGACATTCTGATGTATATACTCTGACATTACTATATTATTTTTGATGTTCATTATCTAGCTGCTCCATGGGGTATGTATGGGTTAGCTAGGAAATGAACTTATGTATATATTGATGATGATATATTGAGTTATATGATGATGCATGATTTGATATTTAACTGTTACAGTCAATTGCAGAATGATTACAGAATGCATGATAGAATAACAGAATGAATGGTAACTAATTAAAATGAATAATATATTGAGGGTTATAGATTATGCATGTGATACTGGGTTCTACAGGTATCGGTAGCCATTGGCATCTCCCGTGCCCAAAGACCGTCACAGTCCAGAAAATCGAGTCATAACAGAGGTGGTATCAGAGCACTAGGTTACAAATTATGAATCTAGGTTACAGATGAATAGTATCCAAATTACAGAGGAATAGTGACTAAGTACAGAATGGGATAGAATTAAGTATACCATGGAGCATAGGATTTCCTTTGTCGTCCTTTGTTGTTATCATCTGTTATATGTTATTATTCTACGTTTTTATCATTTTCTGATACTGTTATCATTTTTTTTTTTTTGACAGATTACAGAGATGTCTGACGACAAAGACAGAGATACCATAGAGGTAGAGGTAGCCTCCAATGAGTCATTAGTGAGGGACTTTACTATTTTAGAGGGTTTGTCCAGATCCCAGCAGACTACAGAGGATACAAAGAGGGGCGATGACCCCTGAATAGTGGAGATGATGAGGGGGACGATGGAGTTGCGAAGAGAGTTAGCTGATTTGAGGCTGGAGAGGCAGCAAGTACCTTCACCACCTGCTCCAGCAGTAGTGCCTCCACCTATATGAGGCAGTTCCAGTGGCACCAGCTCCTGTGCAGCCAGTGGGGCCTTAAAGGGAGCCAGCTGTACAGAGAGGTCAGAGAGAGATTGAGGAAGGTAGAGTTTCGATGTTTAGCTTTCTGAAGCTAAACTTACCTGAGTTCAGGGGAGATAAAGGTACTGATCCCATTGATTTCTTGGAGGAGGTAGAGAAGGTAGTGAGGAGATTACCTTGTTCTGAGTTGAGGGTTGTTGAGTTAGTTGGGCTGTTACTTAAGGGTAAGGCATGGACATGGTTTTCGAGGCATATGGAGCGCAAGTTATATGGAGAGCACCCACCTTCATCGGCAGAGTTCAGACAGGGCCTTATTGATGAGTTCATTACTGAGGGTGTTAAGACCCATAACTTAGTTAGATTTGAGCAGCTTAAGCAGGGGGACAGATCTGTGGAGGAGTATGAAGAGGAGTTTATTCGGTTGAGTAGATATGCTTCTCACATTGTACCTACAGAAGCAGATCTGATTAGTAGGTTTCGGAGGGGTTTGCATGTTGCACTCCATAATGCATTACTAGATACAGAGTTCACTTCTTTGACTACAGTGATTGATAAAGCCACTCAAATGGAGGAGAAGTACAAGACAGAGAGGGCTAAGAGGGACCAGAAGAGAAAAAAGGGTCTAGGATCACAGGTTAGGAGGGGGGAGAGCAGCTCCCATCCTAGACAGGTTGAGCTAGTGTCCAGATTTGAGCAGAGATCTCCATCCAGTAGTCAGAGGAGGAGATTACAGAGTAGGGTACAACTAATAGTTCAATCAGCACCTGCTTACTCTCAGGATTCTTCGAGGCCAGTTACACAGGCACCTAACATTCCTACTTGTGGGTTTTGTGGTCGAAGACATGGAGGGAAGTGTTGGAGACAGACTGGTGCTTGTTTGAGGTATGGCCAGCAGGGCCATTATGCTAACACTTATCCATTGAGGGCTAACCAGCAGCCATCTGTCACAGTTTCTCAGCCAGTGGTTCAAACTAGTTAGAATATGGGTAGAAAGGCTATAACTAGAGGCAGAGGCAGGGGAGAATAGGCTCCTAGTGGTAGTCAGGCTCCAGCTAGTAGGGGTTAGGGTAGAGTGTTTGTTACTAACACCCAGGATGCCCAGAGAGCAAACAACATGGTCACAGGTACTATTCTGATTCAAAATGAGATTGCAGATGCCTTATTTGATTCGGGTGCTACTCATTCTTTTGTGTCACCACATTTTGCCCCTAAATTGAATAAGGAGAGGAGGTTGTTAGATGTGCCATTGATGATTGCTACTCCTATGGGTGATAGTGTGGATGTTGATTATTACTATATTGATTGTATTATTGAGATTGATGATCATATCCTGCGTGCTGATTTGATTAAGTTGCCTGTACTAGAGTTGGATGTGATTTTGGGTATGGATTGGTTGACCAGGCACCGGGCAGTTATAAACTGTTATCGGAAGAGGGTTAGATTTCAGCCTCAGGGGCAGCCAGAGTTTGAGTTTCAGGGTGATATTTGGGAGTTTCAAGTTAACCTGATTTCTGCTGTCCAAACTAGGAGGATGATTGGGAAAGGTTGTTCAGCCTATTTGGCACATGTAGTGGATGTACATAGATTTTTAGTACAGTTGGATTAGATACCGGTGGTTCAGGAGTTTCTTGATGTATTTCCTGATGAGTTGTCAGGATTGCCCCCTGATAGGGAGATTGAGTTTGAGATAGAGGTGCATGCAGACACAAACCCTATATTTATTCCACCATACAGAATGGCTCCAGCAAAATTGAAGGAATTGAAGATACAGTTACAAGAGCTATTGGATAGAGGGTTCATCAGATCGAGTAGTTCTCATTGGGGTGCACCGGTATTATTTGTGAGAAAAAAAGATGGCTCATTGAGGATGTGTATAGACTACAGACAGTTGAACAAAGTCACAGTGAAGAACAAGTATCTGTTACCTCGGATAGATAATTTATTTGATTAGCTGCAGGGTGCTAGCCATTTTTCTAAGTCTGGGTATCATCAATTGAAGATTAAGCAGAGTGATATACCCAAGACTATTTTCAGAACCCGTTATGGACATTATGAGTTTTTGGTATTGCAATTCGGGTTAACCAATGCACCTGCTGCATTCATGGATCTGATGAACAAGATGTTCAGGTTATATTTGGATAAGTTTGTCATTGTATTCATTGATGACATACTTATCTATTCTAGGAGTGAGGAGGAGCATGTAGAGCATCTGAGGATTGTATTGCAGATACTTCGGGAGCATCGGTTGTATGCTAAGTTATCTAAATGTCAGTTCTGGATAACCGAAGTGTGTTTACTGGGACATATGATTTGTAAGGATGGGATTAAGATGGATCCTCAGAAGATAGAGGCGGTTGCTAATTGGCCCCAGCCTACCAGTGTTTCAGAGGTTCTCAGTTTTCTGAGAATGGCTGGATATTACAGGAGATTTGTGAAGGATTTCTCCCGGATTGCAACTCCATTGACTAGATTGATGAGGAAATAGGAGCGTTATATATGGACAGATGAGTGTAATCGCAGTTTCCAGACTTTGAAGTATTGTCTCACTTGTGCTCTAGTATTGGCATTACCAGTTGAGGAGGAGAAATTCATAGTGTATTGTGATGCTTCACGAATCTGATTGGGTTGTGTATTGATGCAGATGGGTAGGGTAATTCCTTATGCTTCTCACCAGTTAAAGAATCATGAAGCAAATTATCTGACTCATGATTTGGAGATGGCAGCGGTGATATTTGCCTTGAAGATTTAGAGATATTACCTGTATGGATCGAAATGTGAGATATATACTGATCATAAGAGTCTACAGTATATATTTCAGCAAAAGGATCTGAATCTTAGGCAACGCAGATGGGTAGAGCGTCTTAAGGATTATGACTGCGAGATTCTTTATCAACCAGGGAAAGCCAATATAGGGGCTGATGCTTTGAGCATGAAATCGATGGGTAGTTTAGCTCATATAGTAATTGGCAGGAGGTCATTGATCAGAGATATGAGAGAGGTAGCAGATATGGGAGTGGAGTTGGAGTTGGGATCCCAGGATAGGAACCAGGCTCTGATAGCCCAATTTCGGGTGAAGTCACTGTTGATTGATGATATTAAAGTGGCTCAGGACAAGGATCCTTATATACTAAAGCTCAAAGGAGAGGTACAGAATGGGAGGATGACAGAGTTCACAGTAGAGGATGGGGTACTGAGATGTGGGAAGTGTATTTGTGTACTAGATTTTGATGGGTTACGAGATCAGATCATGAGAGAGGTTTATTATTCTGCATACAATGTACATCCAGGGATTACTAAGATGTACCATGATTTGAGAGATGTTTATTGGTGGCCAGGGACGAAGAAAGATGTAACTCAGTTTGTGTCTAAATGTTTATCCTGTCAGCAGGTTAACTTCGAGCATCAGAAGCTATCAAGGCTACTTCAGGAGATAGAGTTGCCAGAGTGGAAATGGGAACAGGTGACAATGGATTTTATAGTTGGTCTACCACGGACTTCAAGGGGTTATGATTCTATTTGGGTGATTATTGACCGTTTGACAAAGTCTGCTCATTTTCTGGAGGTTAAGACCAGCTATACGGCAGCTCAGTATGCACAGTTATATGTGGATAAGATTGTACGGCTTCATGGAGTTCCTTTGGTGATTATATCAGACAAAGGTACACAGTTTACTTCTCAGTTTTGGCAAAAATTTCAGGAGGCTATGGGTACACAGTTACGGTTTAGTACTATTTTCCATCCACAAACTAATGGGCAATCGGAGAGGACGATCCAGACTTTGGAGGATATGCTCAGATTATGTGTTTTGGATTTCAAAGGTAACTGGGATTATTATCTGCCACTAATAGAGTTCTCCTACAATAACAGTTATCACTCTTCTATTGGTATGGCTCCATTTGAAGCACTATATGGTAGAAAGTGCAGATCTCCAGTGTCTTGGATGGAGCAGGGAGAGAAGCAGCTAGAAAGACCAAAGTTGATCAGAGAGACTATGGAAAAGGTTCCTATGATCAGAGAGCAGATGAGGACTGCCTTCAGTAGGCAAAAGAGTTATGCTGATCCGAAAAAGAAGAATGTACATTTTGCAATTGGTGATCATGTCTTACTGAAGGTCTCACTCGTAACACCCTAGCCCAAACCATATAGGGACCTTTAGGGAATTTACCTTCCTTTCTTTATAATGTGCTAAATTGATATGTGAATGCATGAAATATATAATTATGCATGTTGTTTGACCTAATTTTAGGTCTAGAAATTTGTT
>CANXYC011315837.1:0-22634 GCA_948193065.1 Aleurites moluccanus
TGTATGTTATGTATGTTTATGGATGATTATGTGTAATGTGGCATTTCATGTAGATTAAATAAATGACCTGCATGTTAAATTAATTTATATCAGCTCATTGAGTCGAACGCTCACCCCTGTTCAAATATTTTTCCAGGTTCCGGGTTGAGGTTAAAGAGATTTAAATTTTTAAGTTGAGTATTCCTGCCTCTTAATTCTCAGACAGTAAAATTATTTAATTTACTATGTCATTATTTTATATTCACTGTATTAAATCTTTAGAGTTCCGCATTGTTATTTTCATGTCAGGGTTATGGTTATTCTGTTAAGCAAAACTTAATTGATATTAAATTATGAGGATTATGTTGAATATGTGGGCTTATAGTTCTTGTTGGTGACAATTATAGCTGTCATATTACAGGTTTTATTGTTCAATAGTAAGTCAAGCTTACTACGGGTTCAGGAAGCCTTATGCTTTCCCGTTTCCTAGTGCCGGTCACGTGCCCAATTGGGTTCGGGTCGTGACAAAACTTACTTAGCTGGCTGAACTTCTTCGCATATTCTGAAACTGTCATACCTGGAGTCTAAACCTACCTCTCAAACTCCATAACTTTAGCATCTCTTACACTCTCCGGAAGAAATTCATCAAGGAACATTTCTCTGAACCTCTCCCAGGACAACTCTTCATTATCTCGAAGCATACCAGAAATGCTTCTCTTGAACCAATCCTTCGCTTCAGCCTTCATTAGATACCCAGCAAACTCAACAGCTCTCTTATCAGGGATCCTCAAAATCTAAATCTTTTGTTCTATCTCTTCCAAGAAATCTGTAGGATCCACCTCACCTCGATACTCTGAAGGGTTGAGCTTCAAAAACTTCTCAAAAGAAACTTCCTCAACCTGATGTATCACAGTAAGCAGGGGTGGAGGAACTAGAATCTCAGGATCTGCTTGAACAGGAGGTGCCTGCTGCTGCCTCTACTGAGTAATAAACTCAGCTAATATCTCATAGTTCCTCTGCAGCTGGTCTAACCGCTGAACCATATTAGCCACATCTACTGGTGGCACAGGAGGAACCTCATCTCCTTTGTCTCCTCCTACTGAAACCTCTTCGGAAGGAACTTCCCTCCTAGGACGGCCTTGACCTCGTCCTCTTCCTCTACGCGGAGGCATCTCGATACTGATAAAAAGAACAAACACATTAGACTCACTACGCACACTTAACGCAGATATACATATCAAAGGAAACACAATTGGATGAGACATGATCCTATGCTCCGTAGTTATCTTAATCAATACTGATGCTAGTGCTCATGCATCTCTATTTATTTTCTATACTAAGGATTATAAACCTAGAGCTCTGATGCACCTCTGTCACACCCCAACTCCAATGGTGCAACGGTTGTAGGGTAAGGGTAGGCTTAAGGCCACCATAAACCCGTAGAACTCACAAATCATGAAAATCTCATCAACATCAAATAAATTACAATATCATATTTTATCATACATCTATCATATTCATACATATAATCAAGATCAGTTATATCTCTCTTTTATCATTTTATATCTTTCTCTTGTTCCTTAATGATCAAAAGAGACATCTCACATCACTGAGGAACAAGAGTACCTATAAAGGTAGCAATAACATATCAAAATATTCTAGTATCCTCAAAAGACTAACTACGGAGCTCTAGAGTTTACTCTAATACATGTTTTATCATAATACTATTAATAAATATACAAAATGTCTCAAAAGAATTATTACAATGGAGCTTCTTGGAGTAAATAAGTCAAGAAGCCCAATCTTCTCTATTAGCCCCCTAACGAGCTACGCTATTACCTGAAATCTACAGAAGAGGAGTGAGCCTTCAACTCAGTAAGATATGAACATTATACAATAAGAATTAAATATCGAATCATGGTCATGAACAAATAATTATACATATAAGCATGACAGAGGTCATAAGCTTTACTTAAAAAAAAAAATGTGGTTTTCATAATGGTTGGGCTATATCAAATCATATTGAGTTCAAATCATGGTTCATATTTAGAACAAAGAATGGCCACAAAGAATGGCATTGTCAAATTTTTATTTGGTAGAACTGATAACATATCATAACATATGTATCGGTAGCCTTGCTACCTCAACGTGCATACATGCTTGGCCAGGCATGCGCCTAGAGCTCCTGGCCCCCTCTAGGTGAAACACCGATAAAAATCCTATCGGCTGGGCTCCCAAAGTGCACAATGGACCAATGAATTTACTCTCATTAGGAAGAGCGTTCTATCCATAGGTCATGGGGTTTCAATCTCATAGGAAGCATATTGGTCGCAAGACCATCATCATATAACATTATTCGAATCGGGCTCACAAGCAAGAAACATGTAGACTTGATCCAAGAATATTGATCAAGTCATTCACATTGTTCAAGTATATAAATATATATACAATAGGATAATCAAATACAAGAATAATTTGGTCATTTTAATTTCAAAGAATAATAATCAAATGGAATGTTCATACTTACCTCTTACACAAATTTCTCTTAAATTCCTCTTAGCAATTTGCCCACTTAATTCCTCAATCACATTCGAATTCCTCCTCCTAAGAAATTCTCCAAATATATAAAATTAGGGTTTCTCCAAACCAATAATATTCAATATGATTTTTCATTAATTAATTATCTTAGAGTTTCTATTCTTAATTCCCAACAACAATTTCATTTATCTCTTAAAGAAAATATGCATTTAATTTGCATTAAATTTTCGGAATTACTGTTCATAGCAGTCTCAACCTCCAAATTTTCTCTCATTAATGACCATTAATAGTTTTAGATCACTAGAAATAAATTCTATAAATTCAGAATTAATTATCCTAACCCATAAACTTAAATAAATCCAAAGAAAATAATTTAGGAAGAAAATTTACCTTATTTCCTTCAAATTGAGATTTCTGCAAATACTGCTCAAATCTGATGATTCTGCCTTAATATAGACTAATCTAGAAGTCTGTTGCATTAATCTGAGTATTAATGCCTTAGACAAGAAATGGAGATACTCTGAGAAAAGACTGAAATTAAACGAAACAAGAAAGAAAGAAAATCGTGAAACGCTACTAAGGTTCACTGGGTTTAAATAAACGCTGCCCCAGAAACAAGCCAACCAGCTCGCCATTCTGCCTCGGCAAGGCTCCCTCGCCTATGCCAGCTCGCCAAACCCACTTCGCATTACCAGCTCGCACTTCCAGCTCGCCAAACTTGATCCGGCATTGACTCCTCGCTATGCTGCCTCGCCAGACTCTCTTTGCCACTCTTCCTCGCATATGCCACCTCGGCAATGCTTCCTCGCCTCTTCGTCTCCTCGCGAACTGCCACTTCGCACATTCTCTCTTCACACAACGCCTGTTCACATAATGCCTTTTTGCCAAATCCTCTTCGCCAAAACTCTTCTCCTTAGCTCTTCGCCAAAGCTCTTTGCCAAATCCTCTTCGCCAAAGCTCCTTGCCTTAGCTTTTCGCCAAATCCTCTTCGCCAAAGCTCTTCGCCAAATCCTCTTCGCCAAAGCTCCTCGCCTTAGCTCTTCACCAAATCCTCTTCGCCAAAGCTCTTCGCCTTAGCTCTTCGCCAAATCCTCTTCGCCAAAGCTCTTCGCCTTGCCATTCTGCAAAAATGCCTCCTCGCTTTATGCTGACTCTCCGCAACAAATTCTTCTAAGTTAAACTCCTGCCTGAATATCTCGCACTTAGCCAGCTCGCAAATGAGCTATAATTATCCAAACTTACTAATTCTTTTTATCACTTAAATTCAGCATGTAGGAGCACAACTTATCAAAATTTCAAATCAAAATATTCAACACACAGACCGTAGTGACTCTCCAAAAGTCACCTAGACTCCTGCCCCAAAATCTAATCGAACAACATTGATACAAATCACTTCCCACTGAGATATACTTATCCAAAAATTCTGAAATTTTACATTCATCATCTCAACATACAAAGGAACATTTTTTATGTTCACAACTTCAGCTAATTCTATCTCAGTAATTCCCTGTAATTCTAAACAAACACTGCATTCCTGCAGAAATTCTCAACTAGACCAGCCTTGCTCAAATAGACACAACTCATCACATACACAGAATTTTGTCAAACCATTTTACAGAATTATAGATAAAGACATAAATTATCAACTTTCATGCTTTATACTTTACCAAATTATGTATTTAAGACTATGCAATTACCATCACAAAAATCATGCAGCATCCGACACATAAATTTCTGAAATTCTCAACATTCTCATTAAAATTTTAATAGGTTCTCCAAACATACAAAATCAATAAAAACACTACAAAATGACAGATATTACAGTTATAAATAATAATTAATGATTTAACAATTAAATTTTTAATAAGATAATTAGTAATGTTTTTTATTTTTTTAAAGATATATGAATTCAAATTTAAATTATATAGGTGAAAATTAGCATAAAATTTTAGTCTAGTAGGCAATAGAATAATAAAAATTATAAAAAAAAATCAAAAAAAAAATATATAAATTATTTAAATATAAAAATTTAGTAAAATTAGTTTAATATCTATTTTAATATGCAACTTTACTAATATATTATGTTATATTTATTAATTTATAGGAATAAGTAAAATTATTAATAATATCTAAAAATTTCAAACTAATAAACCAATACTTTATCATATATAATTAGTTATGGGCTCATGTTTTGTATAATTTTATTTATTATATATTTTATTAAAATATCTTAATATATGTAAATTTTTAATATTAATTATTTATTAAATTTATTGTTACTTTTGGTAATTTTGATTGTTGAATATTAGTATAAAAATATATATGAATCAAATTTATTATATATAGATCAACTAAAAAAATAATAAAAATATATTAATTTATTAGTTTGTATATGACAATATATTTAATTATGATCTACAAAAATAAAATGTTGTAAAAAAAATTAATGAAGTAATTTCATATATGCCAAGTTAATTTTTTTAACATATGAAAAACTTTTAAGTGATATTCTTAATTAGGATATGATAAATTTTTGAATAACTATGATTTAATTTTTAAGGTAATAGATATATATAAATTTATTAATTTTTTAAGTACTCAAATTTTTAAGTTTTAAATAGCTGCGATTTTAATATAAATATCATAATATTTATTTTATTTTTGAAAAATTAAATTATCTAATAAATTTAATTATTTTTATTAATTTATTTCGGATTATCGAGTTAGGTTATGAGTTGGGTTACAGGTCGGATCATTGGGTTGGATAGATTAACCCATAAGTTTGGGTCATTTGAGTTCGGATTATTTAAGTCGGATTATTTTCGGATTATATGTTATTTAAATAAGTTACAGATCGAATTCGAGTCAAGTCAATATTTGTCACCTTAAACAATAACACAAGAATTTACATGATTCACCATTTTTAAGGACAACATTCATGGGTCAAGAAGATAAAAAAAAAAAAAAATTATTATAATTTGTATAGTACATATACATTAGATTTTATGTAAGAAAAACCTACCAAATTTAATGTAAAACCTACGTTATACTTCAACTACAAAAAGTCAAATACGAAGAGTTTTGTTTTCCCTTTGAAACTTCTAGCTCTTCAACATTTAAGAGTATGTTTTCTTCATAAAATTCTCCATTCTTGATTATATAAACCTATGTTATACTTCAACTACAAAAAGTCAAATACGAAGAGTTTTGTTTTCCCTTTGAAACTTCTAGCTCTTCAACATTTAAGAGTATGTTTTCTTCATAAAATTCTCCATTCTTGATTATATCCCCTATTATTAATCGGGGCTTCACCATAACTTTCCTCTCTCTTTTTAGGAGCTCTCTTTATATTTTTTAATTCTTTTTGGATGATCATTTATTCATGAGTGTGTGCTCTTCTCTGTTTCTGGAGATTTAGGTCAAAACCATCTAATCCCTTGAGTTTATCTCTCATTTATAGACAATTAAAGATTTATAACTAGTTTACTAAGTCAAAAATTTAATAGGAATATTTTTTACTAAATATTATTAAAGTCATGGGCCATACATAAGTAGGCAAGTGTTGGAATCCACTTATATTTGAACACAATAGGGATTGTTATATATAAACACAATTTGATCTTTTGGAGAAATTTTTATATTTGAACAAGTGGAGAATTATTGTAAATTGTTTAAATAAAAAAGAAGAAAATAAATATTTTAGTTTTCCCAATGATGTATCTATACTAAAGGGTATGTTATAAAGTTATATCTATATCAAAAATTATATTCTAAAAGATGTGTCTATATCAAAAATTGTGTTCATCTTTAAAGTTGCAACTTTTGAGTTTTCTATTTTACTAAAGGTTATGTCTTTTACACTAAAAGTTATTTCTATTCTTAAAGATAGTAATTTTTGAATTTTTTGTTATAAATATGTGATTGTTTAGATCATTTTGTCATGTTAGAATGTTAAAAAGTTAATGAAAGTTAAGAACTTTTTTTTAAGATATGATTTTCTTTTTTTTTTCAAATCCAAAAGATCAAATTTCATTTTTTATCATTCATAACTTGAAGTTTTTCACTATTTGTGTAGTGCAAAACTTTTTAAAACTTGTCATATCCACTAAAGTTATTTGTATTTAATCCCATAACAATCTCAAAAAAGAGATGAAGTAAATATCGCTTTTAGGAAAGCGAATTTATGTTTCAAGCCATATTTTTCTTAAATTTATTTGTGTTATTAACTATAATATTTATATATATAATACTTTTTATTCTTGATTCTTTTATCTTCTATTTTAATAATATTTCTAACAACCACTAACTCTTGTCACCCATTTTCCTATAACACAAACAAAATAGGTTAACATAAAAAATACCTAATTTGTACCATTAACATGCATGGCTTGGTTATCATTTGGATCTTGTCCAAGTAAAAAAATAAAAAAAAATAAAAATAAAAAATAAAAAAATTCTTATGAATGATTAAACTATGGTTTAATTAATTAATTTCATATACTCTACCTTTTGCTTGATTCTATTAAAAAATATAAATTAAGCATACCAAAAAAATAATCCCAAAGTACAACTTCCATCAAATTTTGATGTGAAATTATTAACCTTAATCAGAGCTAACATAAATAAATTATAGAAGAATTGGAACTCCAAAAAGTATGTCCTCAAATATTAGGCAATATATATATATATATATATATATATATATATATATATATATATATATATATATATATTTTAGGGCAAAATTAATTTGACATTTGTGTTAAAATGACAAGGCAAAGTGGCAATGATAAGAAAGGTATATTTTCTTGAACTTATACTCTCAACTTAACAAAATCGCCTTAACATAATTTTTCAAGTTATGTAATAAAAGGAGTACCCCCACTTTTTTTTTTATATAAATTATTCGGTGTTCTATTACTGTTGATTAATTCGAATTCAACCTAAATCTTTCGAGGGTATAGGCTCTCCTAATACTAATTAATACATTCATAGAGACTCGAACTCGAAACCATTGTTTAAGCGGTTAGGATATTTACCATCTAGACTAATTAAGTATTGATAAATGCCCATTTTTTAACAAGTATGTAATAACTCAAAATTGTCATTTATGATAATAATTTATTTAATACTTTATATCCTTTCTCTTAATTTACCTTCTATTTATGTTAATATTATTTATTTTAAGCAAAATATATTCTTGAGTAAATAATTTTTTTAATTAGTCTATATAGTAAATATAATCCCATAGAAAGCATTATGTTAATAGTCTATCTAAACATAAGAGAAAAAAACTAGAAAGTGACTCGATCAAGAAGAAAGTGTATCTGTCACGTTTCAAAAATTTGAAACGTAACGGTTTTAGGGCATGGGTAAATCTAAAATCGCCATAAGCATGTCAATTATCAATCATTCAAATTTAAAATAATTCATTAACGTTTAAATTCTTTTAATAATTAATAATCTTGCAGAAATTTTGACAGATTCTCTTTTATATTTTTAAAGTAATTCCCAACATGAATAATACCCAACTCAACATTTCAATGATTTTCTAAAGTTCTCAACGTGCATAGAAAATACTCTCAATATATCACCATCATTATGTCACACTCCGACTCCAGTGATTCGACAGTCCTAGGACAAGGTAGGCTTAAGGCCATCATAAACCCGTAGAATACTTATATCATGGATCTCATACAAAATAAATATTCACATCATACATAGTTATCATCATGTATACTCATTTCTATGAATCATATATTCATCATTCATGCATCTCAATACATCATCATATGATTTCCTCTCCTCTTGTTCTTTATCGATCAAAAAATACATCCCACATCAATAAGGAATAAGGGCAACCCACAATAGATCAATTTAGACACCAAAATAATACTAACCTCAACATCTAAATACCTATGGAGCTCTAGAGTATACTCCTCAAACATATAAATGCCACAATATAAAATAATATTCATTAAAAGAATTACATAGAGTCTTCTTGAAGGAATGAATCAATAAGCTTTGTCTTTTATATTAGCTCCCTCTAAAGCTACACTATCACCTGAAATCTACAAAAGAGGAGTGAGCCTTCAACTTAGTAAGATATAAACATACAATGCAAAGAACAAGCCAAAGAAATATAAGTATGGAAGTTTCATAAGGTTATACTTACAAGAACATAAGTGCTCACAATCGAATAGCACTGTCAAATCATATATAAAACTGTTATCATCATAACGCATCGGTAGACTTGCTACCTTATCGTAACAGAACGCATCAGTAGCCTTGTTATCTTATCATAATACATATGCTTGGTCGAACATATGCCTAGAGCTCATGGTCCCCTCCAGGTGGAACACTGATAAAAATCCTATTAGCTAGGTTCCTAAAGTGCACAATGAATCAATGAATTTACTCTCCTTGGGAAGAGCGTTCTATACATATATATATCATGGGTCATATAGCTTATATTTCACAAGAATCATATTGGTCACAAGAACATCAACATATATACATGAATTCATTCAAGTTAACAAATAAGTTTCATATGAGCTTGGTTCAAGGAAGAATGACCAAGTCATTTACAACATATAAAGTGATTACATAGAACAAATTATCATTTATTTGAGAGCATTATGGGAATTTCATTTAACAAGTTAACAATACAATATTTCATAGCAAAAGGATCATAAGCATGTACAGTAGAAAGGATTGAACAATCAACTTCAAGGAAACAATATGCATATGCAATGTTTATACTTACCTCAAAGCAAATTATCCTTGTATTTCCCTCAATTACTTGTACATTCAATAATCTCATCTATTTCCTTGAGTTCTCTTCTCTTATGTCAAATCTCTAAATATTCGCAATTAGGGTTTATACCCAATAATATTCATACATGATAAATTCTCATGATTATAATCATCTTTTAGAATCCTAATATATTTTCTAACATCAATTTAATCACTTATTAGAGAAATGTGGAAGATTGGAATGAATAACTACTATTCACCCAAAATCCTAAATCCATAAATATCTTGCTTATAATCCATAATAAATACTAATGATACTCTTAAATATCTATACTTAACTTATATTCATCTATTATAACCATTAATTAACTTGTCTTAAATTTAGAAGTGAGTTTGGAATAAATACCTTGAATTCCTACAAATGGAGAATCCTTGAGAAATCTGAATGTTGATATTTCTTGAAGGTTTGATTCTTGATTCTTGTGTTAATGAAGAAATAAATATTAAAGGATGAATATTAATGAGTTGGTAGGTGGTTGGAACCATTTATAAAGAAAGAGGAAAAGAAGAGTTGAAAATGGAAGAGTTTGAAATGAAAAACGAAACTATCATATATATAGGCCCAACACTTTCACATCCGTGAAAAGGGGCTTCACAACCGCGAGAGGAGTTGTTCATGCCTGGGTTCGGAGCACTTTTTCATGGTAGTAAAGGACATTTTACGCCCATGAAAACAAATATGAAGAATTGGTCAATTTACACAAAAACTTTTCTCACAGTGGTGAATGATTTCTCATGCCCGTGAAGAACACTTCATGCTTGTGAAAGGCTTGCTGATGAGAATCTCACAAGTTTCTCCATTCTAACTTATCCAAACTCAATCAACTTATATATACACATGATTTACACCCCAAAATTAGTCACAACTCATCATGTCTCAACATATAATCATTATAGGAGTGATTTATACTCAACATAACATTCTAGATTATCTATCATGCATATATAAACATACACATGCTAACATTCATCAAACAAACATGAACGAACATATATATACTCTAACGTTTCAAGCACTGGGTATTACATTCTCCCCACCTTAAGAAAATTTGTCCTTAAATTTTAAGACTTACCTTGCTCTTAGAATAGATGAGGGTATTTGTCCTGCATGCTCTGTTCATTTTCTCAAGTGCACTCTTCCATTGCTTGATTCCTCCATAGGATATTAACCATTGTTATATCTTTATTTCATTGTCTCTTGATCATTCGGTCCACAATGGTGACCGAAATCTCTTCATATGTCAAGTCTTGCTAAAGGTCCACTGCCGGAACTTATAACACATGAGAAAGATCGGCAAAGTATTTCCAAAGCATTGATATATGAAATACCGAATGCACACTATTCATGTTAAGTGGCAAAGCTAGCTTGTATGAAACTTCTCAAATCTTGCTCAGAATCTCAAAGGGTCTAATAAATCGTGCAGACAGCTTCCCTATCTTGCCAAACCGTAAAACTCCTTTTATTGGTGATATCTTTAAGAACACTAAATCTCCAACGAAAAACTGAAGGTCTTTTTCTCTTTGGATCGGCATAATTCTTTTAGCGACTGAAAGCTGTCTTTAATCTCTCTCGAATCAGTGGAATCTTTTTTGATGTATATCTTATCAATTCGAGCCCTTCGATATACTTTTTCCCAGCCTCATCCCAACACAAGGAAGATCTGCATTTTCTGCCATACAAAGCTTCATAAGGAGACATTTGGATCGTTAAATGGTAGTTATTGTTGTAGGCAAATTCTATCAACGATAAATGAGTATCCCAATTTCCTCCAAAGTCTATAATGCACATCCTCAGCATGTCTTCTAGAGTTTGGATGACCCTTTCTGATTGCCCATCCATTTGCGAATAAAATACTGTGTTGAAATCAAGCTGTGTACCCAAACACTTTTGCAATTTTTGCCAAAATCTCGAGGTGAATTGAGTACCTCTGTTTGAGATAATCGAAATTGGAACTCCACGAAGCCTGACAATCTCATTAACATATATATGTGCATACTGAGAAGTCGCATAAGTCGACTTGACTGGCAAAAAGTGAGCTGACTTGGTTAATCTATCAACAATAACCCATATCGAATCATGGCCTTTTGAAGTCCTTGGCAATCCAACCATAAAATTTATAGTCACTCTTTCCCATTTCCATTCTGTCAATGACAACTATTGAAGTAGTCCCGAAGGCTTCTGATGGTTGAACTTAACTTACTGACAAGTTAGGCATTTAGCTACATATTTTGCAATATCTTTTTTCATTCCACTCCACCAATAAGAACTCTTGATGTCGTGGTACATCTTTGTTGCACCTGGGTGCACACTGTAGCTAGAATAATAAGCTTCTTTGAGAATCACATCTCTCAGTCCATCTACATCTGGAACACATAATCTATTGCCCAAACTCAGTACATCATCAACTATGGCAAAGCCTGGAGCTCTCTCTATTCCCACATCGTTCTTTAGCTTTACTAACTTAGGATCCTTATTTTGCACTTGTTTTATCTGATCAATAAGTACTAATTTAACTTGAAAATAAGCCAAAAGCATACCCACATCTGATAGATTCAACCTAATCCCCATATCATGCAAACTTTGTACCTCTCTCACTAGAGATCTTTTACTAACTTGGATATGGGCTAAACTTCCCAAAGATTTTCTACTCAAAGCATCCGCCACCACATTAGCCCTTCCTGGATGGTACAAAATTTCACAATCATAATCTTTTAGTAATTCAATCCATCTCCTTTGCCGAAGATTGAGATCCTTCTACTAGAAGTTATACTTCAAACTCTTATGATCTGTTAAGATCTCACACTTCTCTCCATACAAGTAGTGTCTCCATATCTTCAACACGAATACAACTGCATCCATCTCAAGATCATACGTAGGGTAATTCACCTCATGCTTCCTCAATTGTTTAGAAGCATAGGCTATTACTCTACCATGCTACATAAGTACACATCTAAGTCTCACTCTCAATGCATCACAATACACTACATATCCTCATTCTCTTAATAGCAAAGCCAAAATAGGTGTTGTAATAAGACAAGTCTTCAACTTATAGAAACTCCCTTTGCAAGCATCCGTCCATTGGAATTTCACTTGCTTCTAAGTAAGCTTGGTCAAAGAGGCTGCGATCTTAGAAAAATCTTGTACAAACCTTTTATAATACCCTACCAAAGCCAAGAAACTTCTGACTTTGAAAATAATTGTGGCTCTTGGCCAATTAAAGATTGCATCCACTTTCTTCATATCAACTTTAAGTCCTTCCTTACTCACTATATGCCCAAAGAAACAAACACTATAGAGCCAAAACTCGCACTTGGAAAACTTGACATACGACTAATACTCCTTCAAGGTCTGCAATACAATCCGAAGATGTTCTTCATGCTCTTCCTTGCTTCTAAAATATACAAAAATGTCATGATGAATACAATTACAAACTTGTCCAAAAATGGCCTGAACATCCTATTCATCAAGTCTATGAATACAGCTGGTGCATTAGTCAATCCAAATGGCAACACTAAGAACTCATAGTGTCCATATCTGGTAAGGAAAGCCATCTTTAGTACATTCTCATTCTGAATTCTCAACTGATGATAACATAACCTCAAGTCTATCTTGGAGAAATGACTAGCACCTTATAACTGGTCAAACAAATTATCTATCCTTGGCAAAGGATACTTGTTCTTGATGGTAACCTAATTAAGCTGCCTATAGTCGATATATAATCTTATAGAATCATTTTTCTTTTTCACAAAGAGTATTGGTACTCCCCATAGCGAACTACTAGGTTTGATGAATCCCTTGTCAAACATATCTTATAACTGGACTTTCAATTCTATTAATTCAACTGGTGCCATACGGTAAGGAGGAATAGAAATTGGACTCATGCTAGGTAGCAACTCGATACTGAATTCTATCTCTCTATCCGGTGGCAACCCTGGTAATTCTTCAAGAAATATGTCTGGAAATTCATTAACTATTGGAATCTACTTCATGCTATTCATTTCCTTCTGGATATCCTAGACATAAGCCAAATACCCTTGGTAACCATTTCTCAACAACCTTCTTGCCCCAATGGCAGATATCACATTGTATGGTACTTTGCTCCTCTCCCCTTGAAATTTAAACTCCTCACCTGAAGGTGGCTTGAAAACTATCTTCTTCCCATTACAATCTATGGTAGCATGGTGCTTGGACAACCAGTCCATGCCCAAAATCACATCAAATTCTAACACAGACAATTCAATCAAATTTACAGCCAAGTTCTTCCCACCAAAGCCAACCACACATGAGGGATAAGAGTTCTAGACTTCAATCTCTTCCTCCAAAGGAGTAGAAATAATCAACACAGTTTCAAGCAACTCACAGGGCACATGGAATTTCTTAGCAAAACATGATGACACAAAAGTATGCATAGCTCCTGAATCAAACAACACTCTAGCATTCAAAACTTGGATCGAAAGAATACATGTAACAATTGTGTTAGATGTCTGAGCCTCATGCTGTGTTAGAGCAAAAACTCTGCATCTACCTCTACCCATGGGAATTGACCCCAAAGCCTGAACCACATGTTGACTTAACCCTCTGCCAGCTTTTAGAGTCCTACCTAAAATGCCTTGGCCTACATCTGGCAGCTAACTAACACTTCTTTCTTTATACATCTAAACTATGGTATGAGAAGCCTGAGGTCTAACTCCAAAAGATGATTGTGGATAATTCTTGAGTAAATGACCTTATTGTCCATACTTAAAGCATGCTTCTGTTGCATAATAACAAGGGCCTTTATGAAATTTATCACACGTAGGATATAAAAGACTAGGAGTCCTAGATGGTGTAGAATTAGTTGATCTATAACTCATCTGAGAAGTGGGTCCAAGGGTAGTCCGACTCTGTTGTGGTGTCTCTGGAGGTCCTCTATACCCACTATGAGGAGCTGTTTGATGAGCCACTCCCATACTTTTCACCCCACTCTCTTGCTTGGAAGAACTGCCTGTTTTGACCTTCTTCTTCTCTGCTCTTTCATATCTAGCTTTCATTTCTCTATTCTAAATTACCCTAACCTTATCTACCAGCTTACAGTAAGAGTCAAACTCAAGAGTGGCTAGGAGTTTAAATAGTGGAGCCACTAACCCTCTACGAAACCTTTGAATCCGTGCTGCTTCTATAAGTACCAAAGTTAGAGCAAATTTGCTCAACTGACAGAACTTCCTGATGTACTCTGAAACACTCATACTAGGTGTCTGAACCAATCTTTCAAACTCTATAGATTTAGCTTCTCTCATGCTTTCTGGAAGAAATTCATTCAGCACCAATTCCTTGAATCTCTCCCATGAAAACTCTTCGTTTCCCTAAAGCATACTAAAAATGCTACTCTTGAACTAATCTTTGGCCTCAGTCTTCATCAAATAGCCAACAAACTCCATGGCTCTTCTATCGGGAATCCGCAAAATTTGTACTTTCTCTTTGATTTCTTTTAAGAAATCTGTAGAATCTACCTCACCTCTATATTTTGAGGGCTTAAGCTTAAGAAATCTCTCGAATGATATCTCTTCCACTTGAGGTACAACAGGTGGTGGAACTGCTGGAAGAACGAAAATCTCTAAAGCCTATACTGGAGGTACCTGCTATTGTCTTTATGGAGTAATGAACTTAGCTATCATTGCATAGTTCCTTTGCAGCTGTTCTAATTGTTGAGCCATATTAGCTACATTTACTTATGGCACAGGAGGAACCTTATCACCTCCATTCCTACCCACAAAGCCTTCTTTAAATGACAATTCTTGTCTAGGACGGCCTCTACCTCGTCCTCTACCACGTCGTGGAGGCATCTCGATACTGAGAACAAGAAAAAACAAGATCATAATCACTATGCATACTTAACACAGATCTATACCAAAGGAAGACAGAACACAGATGAGACATGAATCCTATGCTCCGTTGTTATCTTAATCAATACTTATACTATGGCTCATGCACATCTATCTATCTTTCTATCTTAAGGATTATAAATCTATAGCTCTGATACCACCTCTTACCCCAACTCCAGTGGTGCGACGATCCTAGGGCAAAGCTAGGCTTAAGGCCATCATAAACCCATAAAACACTCATATTCTGAATCTCATACATAACATATATCTACATCACACATAGTTATCATCATGTATACTCATTTCTATGAATCATATATTCATCATTCATGCATTTCAATACATCATCATATGATTTCCTCTCCTCTTGTTCTTTACCGATCAAAAGATACATCCCACATCAATAAGGAATAAGGACAACCCACAATATATCAATTCAGACACCAAAATAATATTAACCTCAACATCTAAATACCTACGGAGCTCTAGAGTATACTCCTCAAACATATAAATGCCACAATATAAAATAATATTCATCAAAAGAATTACATAGTCTTATTGGATGAATGAATCAATAAGCTTTGTCTTCTATGTTAACTCCCTCTTGAGCTATACTATCACCTGAAATCTACAGAAGAGGAGTGAGCCTTCAACTTAGTAAGATATAAACATGCAATGCAAAGATCAAGCCAAAGAAAAATGAGTATGAAAGTTTCATAAGGTTATACTTGTAAGAACATAAGTGCTCACAATCGAATAGCACTGTTAAATCATATATAGAATTGTTATCATCAGAATGCATCAGTAGACTTACTACCTTATCGTAACATAATGCATCAGTAGCCTTGCTATCTTATTATAATACATATGCTTGGTCGGGCATATGCTTAGAGCTCATGATCCCCTCTAGGTGAAACACTGATAAAAACTCTATCAGCTAGGTTCCTAAAGTGCATAATGTACCAATAAATTTACTCTCCTTGGAAAGAGCGTTATATAAATATATATATCATGGGTCAAATAGCTTGAATTTTACAGGAATCATATTGGTCACAAGACCATTAACATATACAAATGAATTTATTTAAGTTAACAAATAAGTTTCATATGAGCTTGGTTCAAGGAAGAATGACCAAGTCATTTACAAAATATAAAATGATTACATGGAACAATCATGAGAATTTCATTTAATAGGTTAATAATACAATATTTCATAATAGGAGGATCATAAGCATGTACATTAGAAAGGATTGAACAATTAACTTCAACGAAACAATATGCATATGCAATGTTTATACTTATCTCAAAGCAAATTATCCTTGTATTTTCCTCAATTACTTGTACATTCAATAATCTCTTATATTTCCTTGAGTTCTCTTCTCCTATGTTAAATCTCTAAATATTCACAATTAGGGATTATACCCAATAATGTTCATACATGGTAAATTTTTTCATGATTTTAATCATCTCTTAGAATCCTAATATATTTTCTAAGATCAATTTAATCACTTATTAGAGAAATGTGGAAGATTGGAATGAATAACTAGTATTCACCCAAAATCCTAAATCCATATATATCTTACTTATAATCCATAATAAATACTAATGATACTCTTAAACATCTATACTTAACTTATATTTATCTATTATAACCATTAATTAACTTATCTTAAACTTAGAAGTGAGTTTGGAATAAATACTTTGAATTCCTAGAAATGGAGAATCCTTGAGAAATCTGAAATGTTGATGTTTCTTGAAGGTTTGATTCTTGATTCTTGTGTTAATGGAGAAATAAATGTTAAAGGATGAATATTAATGAGTTGGTAGGTGGTTGGGACCATTTATAAAGAAAGAGGAGAAGAAGAGTTGAAAATGGAAGAGTTTAAAATGAAAAATAGAGCTATTATATATATAGGCTTGACACTTTCATGCCCGTAAAAGGAGCTGTTCATGCCTGGGTTAGAAGCGCTTCTTCACAGCGGTGAGGGATGTTTCACGCCCGTGAAAACAAATATGAAGAATTGGTCAATTTACACAGAAACTTTTCTCACAGTAGTGAATGATTTCTCACGCCCGTGAACGGCTTGCTGATGAGAATCTCTCAAGTTTCTTTATTCTAAGTTATCCAAATTCAATCAACTTATACATACACATGATTTACACCCCAAAATTAATCACAACTTATCATGTCTTAACATATAATCATTCTAGGAGTGATCTATACTCAAAATAATATTCTAGATTATCTATCATGTATATATAAACATACACATGCTAACATTCATCAAACAAATATGAATGAACACATATCTACTCTAACATTTCAAGCACTGGGTATTGCACATTATAACCTCAACTCCACAATATCAAAAGACACACATAATACTTTTATATTCTCTTTTATGCCGTGTCTCACTAGCTTATTCACATTTAACCCTATCATTACTGTTACCATTTTCATTACCAATTATCACATATATCTCATAGTGCATTAGGTTACTAATTAAATTTCCAATGATATTTCATATGTCAGTTATCATATAATATGTACAAACACTTATTAGATAACATACAAACATAAGATAAACATAATTTTCTATACCTGAGTTGTACCCCTATGGAGCTCTAAGAGTTTATACACATGACTCCATAAACACTAATTACATTGGAGTCCTTAATGTCCCAAGTGTGTAGGAAAAAGTGACTTGGGAATAACTTTTATTTCTTCTTTCTTGAAAAATAATAAACATAAACATACTCAGTAAGTCATAAACATATTATTATACACAAGGTTAAGTAATCAATCAATGAAACAAATAATATTAATTTGGGTTACATATGTCAATGGCTTAGTAGTCCAAATAAACATGAATATAACAGATACATGGCCTCATAAAATAACTTATAAAATAATTCATGAAATAACTCATGAAATACATAAAGTTGATCAGACATTATGGCCAGGATATTAGCTCCTTCATACCAAGGGTCCCAATAAAAAGTATTCATTGTGCACAATACTAATGGTACTTACCCACTACCTCATCGGTCTGGTAGTCATGTCATGTCATCAGATATTTAGCAAGTTAGGGTATAATACTTATGATCACATAGTATGATTTTTATGTAGGGAATATCAAATAACAGTCATTAGTCAACAAAGAAAAAGGTTTCGATACAAATAATAACAATAAGCAAATAGATTTAATAATTTAAGAAATAGTTACAATATATATAATAACATATTTATGACTCACTTTAGCCTTTAAACTTCACATTTTAAATTTCTATCTCTTTAATATAATGATATAGTACTTATGGTCTCCTCTTCATCTTCATTAATCATTTGATGCTACACATTCAATTAATCTCAATTTAGATACCAATTAACATGAAATTACATTAATTATATTTATATTTAAGAAATTCATAAAATCCTTCGTTTCTAGGGTTTACTTATATGGAAAACCTTTACTAACAGTTTGTGTTCTTTTAACCATATCTCTCTCTAAACTTATCAAATTGCTTCAATTATTATTTTTTTACTTAAATTAGATTTATAAGACTACTATTTAGTCAAATTTCAGGTCAATCTTATTACTACATTATTCTCAATAATTTATCAAAGTTATACCTACTATCCTGCATTTCATATCCGGGCAAACTCCATTTCCGTGCCTATAACTCAATCCATATGTCAAGACCAAAATTCGGGATCATGACCTATGTGAAGTTAGAACAGAGTCTAATCTCACAAGCCTAATAAATACTATACCTATAACCTATAAAAATACATTTAAACACTTGGTCAATTACTTATATCCATCAAATCATCATTTAAATACTATTAACCAATAATAACAAATCAAATAAAATTCATTACAATTAATATTTGGAAATCAACTAAAATACTTCCAAAGAAAATTTTGTAGGAAATCAAAATCAGAAAAGGCAGCGGAATAGAAAAATTTAATCTGATTTCCTCCAGGATCCATATGAAGTTCCAGATCAGATTAGTTAGGGTTTATATCTTTGTTTGATGATTCGACTACAAAAGGTAATTCTGAGTCAGGAGCAGAAGCTTTTTCGCTTTCTGCCTCTATGGTATCCACACAAACAGATCGTTCCTCCTTTGATTCGTCTCACGAATAAGAAGAATATCTCCGAGACGTTTTGCTAGATACGTCTAAGAGAATTAGGATTAGGGTTCACTTCTTCTTTTCTGAAAAATGGTAGAAAATTAGTCTCTTCTTAAAATAACATCACATGTATATTTATAAGCATTTAACCCTAGTATTAGGTCAACTAATAAAACCCTAATTTACCCCATCTGACTTGGGCTCGAATTTTGGGCTTATATTAGTTCTTAGCTAAACCATTTAGCCCAATGCTTATTTTTTTAATCCATTTCATGAATTAAAAATCCTATCATTGATCCGATCTAAATGTGTGACCCTATAGGTTCCCATAACATTAGCAGTGACATAAAATCATATTTTATATCACAAGCAGTGAGCGGTGTCTAGCAACACATCAATGCTACCTAAGTCACGAGAATGTCAATGACTCAACATAATCTTTCTTGTGATAAAATTACCAAGTAATTAAATTCTTTTGTCCTAGATGTCTTGATTGAACACGAGTCATGGAATATGTCATACTCGTATAGTTCAATCTTTATATTTTTGATACCTGAGTAGACTCCTAAATCAAATGACATCAATATCACATATCGACTCATTTGAGTATGGCCATGCATTTTAGGTCTCATTCAATCAAAGGGCCCAAAGACATCACTCATGTTGTATAGGAGGAATAAATCCTATTTTGATTACTCAACATCCCTCTACATAATTTGTAGCATATCCAATTACTGTTTTTACAGTACATCCCGTTACGGAAGACATTTAACAGTATCAAGATATACAACTCCTTATGTTGGGATCTTTGATGATCTCAAGTCAAAGGATCATACTATTATTATCATTATGAAAAATACTAATGACACTCATACAACAATCCATGTTGTATTCTCATGGTGGGTCAATCTAGTACATAGTTCTCCAACATGTACTTATGTGTTGACTTGATATCTCATATCCATGACTATTGTCATCAGTCACTACACATACTAGTCTCGACGTATTATTGATATCCTACTTCACAATAATACTTGACTAGAGATGATTTTAGAATATCTTATTCTAGGGACATTATTATAATAATTTATATTACGCAGTTATTCAAATAATCATAATAATGAAAGCCATAAATATATAAATCATGATATAAAATGTATCAAAAACAATCATCTAATGATTGGTCTTTAGGGCACAAATCCAACACAATATTCCTACAGGGAGGTTGAATAGGAATTTATAAATTCTAATGCAATATTCAACTTAAATGCAATATAATTGATAATATATATGAGCAAATCAATAAAATAAATAAATAGAAATTGCTTATCCAATTTTATAATGATTTGGAGCTCAACGCCTCTCCTACTTCCACTTCTCTCAATATCAACCTAACATTGAGGCTCCAATAGCTAAGGATTCACAACCCAAATTGCTACAATAGTTTTACCGGGATTTCGCCCTTTTACAATGGGATACTACCCATAAGTTTTTCTCACTAAAGACAAGAGATTTACAAGTCTCTTTTAGGACTTTACAAAGCTATTAGAATGATGTAAGTTGAAGCATAAATAGCTAATACTAGCACAAGCTAGAATGAACACAAAGAATACAAGTTTTAAACACAAAGTGTTCAAAATATAAAGAGAATAGAGTATTTAAGTAAGAGCAATGAAATAGTATCTTTGGAGTTTGGCAAAAGTCATTCTAAGTTCAAACAATCTTCTATTTATACTCTTTAAGCCTTGGTAATAAATTATGACCATTTGGGGTGCATTTAATGCAAATCTGGTATTAAAATTTGCTTCTAACAATTATAAATATTAACAGATTTTTCTGATGTGATAGCCCAACCATCCATAACGGGCATTAGCATTTTGTTGTAATACCTATCATTTTTTTTTATTTTATTAATTGTATGTTTGTTGAATTGATTGAGGATATAGAAATGTTTTGAGGAATCCAGAATTCTGTATGCAATGAGGAGTTTGTGAGGCTGATTTCATGATTTTAAAGGAATAATTTGGTAAAGTATAAAACATAAAAGTTATATATTTATATCTCATCTTTAGGTATGAAAAAGGGTTTTATAAAATTTTTTGTGTATGAGAAAATATGCCTCCTTGACCAAGACCTATCTGGTTCATTATTTTCTGCAAGAATCTGAGAATGTTTAATTTTTTTGGGAATGATTGAGGATGAATGAGCCAAAAGTGTAAACATGAGAAATGTTCCTTTATGTATTATATTATTGGATATAAAATTTCAGGGAAGTTGGATAAGTATAGCTCAGTTTAGAGTGGAATTAATCAGACCTGTTCATATGATTTTAGGCAGTAAAGTCAGGGTAAATTTTAGAAATTCACCATAGTTTGTGTAGACCTCATTTTGATTTGAATTTTGGATATGTTTAACCTTTGAGTGTCTATTTTAAGAAACAAAAATAATTAGGGAGTTTGGATTTCTATATCTCATTTGCGAGCTAGTTTATTATGAGTTGACGAAAAAGGTTTTCCAGCTCGGCAAATATAAGTGGTGCGAGCCAGCAATGCGAAGAGGCATTGAGAGCCGGCAATGCAAAGTGGTATTTGCAAGTTGGCATATGTGAAGTGGGATTGCCGAGGTGAAAATAGGCAAATAGGAGAATTAGCGAAGTGGAATTGCCGAGGTGGCAATCGGCGAAGCAGAGAATTGGCGAAGTGGCATTCGCGAGCTGCCACATGCGAAGTGGCATTTGCGAGCTGGCTTATGCAAAGTCGCATTTGCTGGAGCGGATTGATGAGGCGAGCTGGGGAAGCAGAATTGAGAGGCAGGAGCCTATTTAACCAGTTATCCAGCAGCGCTATGTTTCACGATTTTCTTCTTTCTTTTCTTTCATTCTTCTTCATTTCTTCTCCTATCTCTTTCCGATTTGTTCCATTCGTTTTCTAATGCATTAATACTCAGAATTAATGCATTAAATCACTAGATTAACTTATTTAAAAGGCTTCAATCATCATTTCAGCCCAGATTTTTCAACAACTCAGTTTTGGGAAAAATAAGGTAATTTTCTCCAAACTTCATTTTCTCTTTAGATTAAGAATTTCTGATAATTACAATAGTTATTATGAGTATATAGAGTCTATTATAAGTAACTTAAGACTATTAATTTTGATAAATATGAAAGATATCAAAATTTATGAAATTGATGAATAGTGACGTGAATAGTAGGTACGTTTTGAATTTCAGATTTTCTTTAAGAGATAAATTAAATTGATGTTAGGAAACAATAATAGAGACTATAAGAGGGTTAAATTACAA
>CANXYC011315886.1:0-30368 GCA_948193065.1 Aleurites moluccanus
TCACAACAGAGCGCATCAGTAGTCCTTGCTACCTTATCGCAAACGCATGCTTGGCTAGGCATACGCTTAGAGCTCATGGTCTCCTCTAGATAGAACACTGATAAAAACCCTATCAGCTAGGTTCCCAAAGTGCACAATGGATCAATAAATTTACTCTCATTGGGAAGAGCGTTCTATCCATAGGGTCATATGGTTGCAATTTCACAAGAAAACATATTGGTCACAAGACCATCAATATATAATATAAATTCAGTCAAGTTAACAAATAGTTTCATATGAACTTGATCCAAGGAAAGATGACCAAGTCATTTACAATATATATATGGTAATCACATGGAATAAATTGTCGTTTGTTTGAGAATATCATGGGAATTTCAATTAATAGGTCAATAATACAATATCATATAACATGTGAATCATATATGTGAACATTAGGAAGGTTTGAACAATTCATTTCAAAGAAGCAATATACATATGCAATGTTCATACTTACCTCAAATCAATTTACCCTTGAATTTTTTCTCTGTTACTTGTATAGTCAATAATTCTCCTTTAATTTCTTGAGTCCTCTTTTCCTATGACATTTTCCCAAATGCTCAAAATTAGGATTTCCTCAATCAATAATACATAATATGATTCTCTATAATTTTAATCATCTTACAGCCTCTATTATTGTTTCCTAACATCAATTTAATTTATCTCTTAAAGAAAATCTGAAGTTTAAGAACCTACTTACTATTCATGTCACTATTCATCAAATTCCATAAATTCTGGTATTTTGATTATTAATCAAAATTAATAGTCTTAAATACTTATAATAGAGTCTATGAACTCATATAGATCTATTCTATCTATCAAAATTCTTAATCTAGAGAGAAAATGAAGTTTGGAGAAAATTACCTTATTTTCTCTAAAACTGAGTTCTGGAAGAATCTGACTTGAAAATGATGATCACAGCCTTAAATGTGCTAACTTAATGATTCAATGCATTAATTTCGAGTATTAATGCACTAAAAACAATCGGGACAGATTTGAGAAATATAGGAGAAGAAATGAGAACGAACGAAGAAAATAGTAGAAGAAGATATTGTGAAATTAGCTACTGCTTCTCCTTTTAAAATAGGCTACTGCCTCTCAGCTTTCTGCTTCGCCAGACTCACTTCGCAATCCCACTTCGCATGTCCACTTTGCATATGCTACTTCGCATATGCCACTTCGCATATACCACTTCGCCCGAAGTCCACTTCGCCAAATCTCACCTCGCCAAACTCCACTTCTCCAATGCCACTTCGGCAATCTCACCTCGCCAAACTCTACTTTGCCAATGCCATTTTAGCAATCTCACCTCGCCAAACTCTACTTTGCTAATGCCACTTCGACAATCTCACCTCGCCAAAATCTACTTCGCCAATGCCACCTCGACAAAGCCACTTCGGCAATCCCACTTCGCCAATGCCTATATTGGCGAGTTGGAATCTTGCCTCTCCAACCATCTCGCCACCTTGCACTAAAATTGCTAGCGAGCGAGATAAAAAAGTCCAATTGTCCTGATTCTTTTTCCCCAGTTAACTTAGACACACAGGCTATAATTCCATACTTACCCCTCCAGCTCGATCAGCCTCTAACCATTTTTTAAATTGAGGAACCACCTCGCACTACCTATTATGTAGAGCTAGAAAACCTTCATTGTCACTCTGCACTGAACCAGCTAGCAATTGAGCTATAGACACCCAAATTCCTTAATTCTTTTTGTCACTTAAAATAGACACTCAAGGAGCCATCATAACCAAAATTCAAATCAAAAGGAAATCTACAAAATTTAGGGTGAATTTCTAAATTCACCCAGACTTTACTCTCCAAAAAATTGTCCAAACAGGTCTGATTAAATTAGCTATCTCCTGAACTACAATTATCCAATCTCATTGAAATTTCTCAGCTGTTACTATATACAGAAGATCAATAAATAGACTCAAATTTTCACATTCTTAGAATACACATCAACTTACTGCAGGAAAACAAAAAACTAAATAAATTCTGATTAAGGAATATATCTCCTTACACACACAGAATTTCCAAAATAATTTTACAGATTCATAGACAAAAATCTGTAACTCACATGATTTTCACTTTTCTAATTTATTCCTTTAAAGCCATAAAACTGATTCACCAAAATTATTTCTACATACCAAAAATTCTAAAATTTCTCCAAAATATTTATACACAACATCTCAAAAAAAATCAGAAATAAAAATAAAATAAAATCAAATATTTATTATTGGGTATTACATTCTCAATGCACCACAAGAAAAATAACTTTGATTTTAGCATAGCACTATAACTAGTGCCTTTAGCATTAATAGTGTAAGTCATAATCCGGTGTATGATTTTTAGGACGGGGCTCCTAATGCTGGTAGATTTTGAAATCCTAGGGTTAAACTTAACATTTTGACCAGTGATTTAGAGCCAAAAATCTGGCACAATTGTACACGCCCTAAATTGTAGGGTTGCCCTAGGAGTTTGAATGTCATAATACCATAAGAAGTGCCCCTATATGTGTTAACATAAAGAGTAGAGAAAAATTTAAGGATAAGAGGTGGGTAGCAATCTAAAGTGATACTAGTCATAGTGACCTAATTAACTACAGCTAATTTTGACCTAACTTGGTCTGCTAACCCTAATTCACCTAAAGCAGCCCAATCAACATACCTCGAGGGAGAATTGTGCAATTGATTATGAGAATGCAAATATTTTCTTCTCTTCTAGAGTAATTGATTGGAGCAACACATCATGGTATGAGGGGTGCCATTGCTCCTGACCCTAGGTTACAAAGGTTGAGCAACCTTTTTGAGTCAGAGCAGTCCTTGATGGTGATTGAGATTTCAGTGCTTCAAGATTCAGAAGAGGTCAATTTTATGGACTTTGGGCATTTGGAAGAGTGCCCAACTTTTCTAACATAGGTTTTGAATCACCTAGGGACTATGGATTTGAAGAAATTTAAAGAGAAAAAGGTTTAGAGAGATCAAAATAGGGTTTTCAAATAAGGGGGGAGAGAAAATTATGAGAAAAGTGTTTTAGGGCGAGTGAAAAGTGTTTGAAAAGCACGATTTTCCAATTTAAAATGACTGAGTCGCGGCCGCTATGAAAAAGTCTTGGCGTCTACTAAACTTAGTAGTGGTTGATACTTATAAGCCACGGCTGCGACTAAGAGACATAGAAGTAAGGGTAACTGGGTCGCGGCTATTACCACTTTTGTAGCGGTCTCGAGTCTGGGAGGAATGAAAACCAAAAGAGAATCCTAGAGTCGCGGGGGCTACAACTAAGTCATGACCACTATGTCCTAATTCAGGGCCGATCCTCAGAGTTATCCATAATTTGATCAACCCTAATTCAATTCCATATATCTCAGCCCATAATTATCTCTCTCATCATTTGCTCTTTCAGATCATCTACTGTAGGAACACATAATCGAGTACCATATCTCAATACACCATCTCTAATTATGAATCCCAGAGCTTTCTCTATTTCCACTTCACTTTTCAACTTAACTAAGCGAGGATCTCTAGCTTGAGCTTATTTAATCTTATCAACCAATAATGGTTTAACTCGAAATTATGCTAGAAGTACTCCAGAATTGGACATCTCAAACTGAACACCTATATCATATAGACTTTGTAATTCCTTTACCAATGGCCATTTTTACGCTTGTATATAGGCCAAACTCCCCAAAGATTTCTGACTTAAGGCATCTACTAAGACATTAGCCTTACCCGAATGATACAAAATCTCACAATCATAATCCTTAAGCAACTCAATCCATCTTCTTTGCCAAAGGCTCATATATTTTTGCTGAAATATATACTTTAGGCTCTTATGATTGGTGTAGATCTCAAACTTCTCACCATACATATAACGTCTCCAAATCTTTAAAGCAAACACTGCTACAGCCATCTCCAAATCAGGGGTTGGTAATTCAACTCATGCTTCATCAACTGCCTAGAAGCATAGGCTATTACTTTACTATTCTACATCAAAATACAACTGAGTCTCACTCTCGATGTATCACAATAAACTACAAAACCACCCTCACTAGAAGGTAGTGTCAAAACTGAAGCAGTAGTCAAACAAATCTTTAACTTATGAAATCTGTCCTTACATTCATCAGACCATTGATACTTCACGTGCTTCTGAGTGAACCTACTCAAAGGAGAAGTTATCTTAGAGAAATCTTTAACAAATCTTCTATAATAACCTGCTAGACTTAGAAAACTCCTAACTTCTATTACATTGGTGGGTCTAGGCTAACCCAAAATTGTATCAACCTTTTTCGAATCTATAAAAATCCCTTCTTTACAAGTCACATACCCCAAAAAGCAAACTCTATCAAGCCAAAATTCACACTTAGAAAAATTAGCATAAAGCTGATGTTTCCTCAAAGTATGCAGAACCATTCACATATGCTCTTTATGCTCTTCCTTACTTTTAGAATATACTAATATGTCATCAATGAACACAATCACAAACCTATCAAAGAATGGTTTGAAGACTCTATTCATTAAATCCATAAAAGCAGTTGGTGCATTCGTGAACCTGAAAGTCAAAACCAGATAATCAATACATAATCTCATAGGCTCATCCTTGTTTTTAACAAACAACACCAGAGCACCCCTAAGGCGAACTACTAGGCCTTATGAACCCTTTATCCCATAAATTTTGCAATTACAACTTTAATTCCTTCAATTCAATAAAGGCCATCGATATAAAGGTATTGAGATCATATTAGTACCTGGAAGTACTTCATTACTGAACTCCATCTCTCTATTTGGTGGCAAATCAGTTAATAACATATCCACAAATTTATTCACAATAGGAATTTAGTCTGTGTCCTTCATTTTTTTTCTCTGTGTCATGGACATATGCCAAGTATCTTTGGCATCCTTTCTTTAACAACCTCATCGCCTTAATGGCAGATATCATATTATAAAGAGTCTCACTCCTCTCCCTTTAGAACTCAAACTCTTCGCCCAAATATGGTTTAAATACAATTTTCTCTCTGTTGCAATCAATAACAGTAAAATACTTGGACAACCAATCCATGCCTAAGATCACATCAAACTCCATAATAGACAATTCAACTAAATCTACTACCAAATTTTTACCACTAAGGCTTACTAAATAGGAAGGATAAACCTTATTCGCCTTTTTCCCCTCTTCTAAAGGTGTTGATACAACTAATGCACAATCCAGAAGTTTACATGTCATATATAATTTCTTTGCAAAATAAGAAGAAACAAAGGAATGTGTGGCATTATAATCAAATAAAACTTTTGCATTCAGAGCTTGAATAGGAATAATACATGTCACAACTATGTTTGAGGCTGAACCTTCTAGTGAGTCAAAGCAAAAACTCTCCCTCTGCCTCTACTGTCGGAGTTTGCCTTGTAGTCTATCACATTATCTGACCAGAACCTCTACTTATATCATGGCCTCTAACTATATCCCCTCTACCAAACTTACCACCTCTTCCCCTATCTATCTGAACTGTGAACTAGGAAGCTTGAGGTTTATCTGAATGTGATGCCTGGGGATAATCCTTCATAAAGTGGCCCAATGGAACACACCTGAAGCAAACACCTAATTCTTTATAACACTGCCTAGAATGCTTCTTCCCATAAGTAGGACAAAGAGAAACTAAACTTCTAGGAGATGCCAAGCTACCAGAACCATAACTCATTTGTATAATATGCCTAGAAGTACTATGCCTTTACTGGGATCCACTTGACTAATTCCGAGAAGCACCCTGTGGAACATGAAAGGAAATACTCATCCTCTTCACCCCACTTTCATCTTTACTTGATTTGGATGAACTCTTTACTCTTGCCTTCTTCTTCTACTCTCTATCAGACCTAGCTTCCATCTCTCAGTTCTCAATAACCCTTGCCTTATCCACTAGTGTAGAAAAGGAATCAAACTCCTGTACCGATAGGATCTTGAATAATGGTGTTAACAGTCCCTTCCTGAATCTCTAATCTGTGCCACCTCATTAGGCATTAAAGCAAGAGCAAACTTACTCAATTGGTTAAATCTCTTGGCATATTCTGATATAGACATGTCAAGGGTCTTTACGAGTTTCTGAAACTCCATAGCTCTAGCCTCTCTAACCGATTCTGGAAGGAACTCCTTAAGCACAAGCTCCTAATGAGCCTAAGTGATCTCCTCATTACCTCGAAGCAAACTAAAAATGCTCTTCTTAAACCATTCGTGAGCATCACCTTTCATAAGGTAACCCACAAACTCTACTGATCTCATGTCTAGAACCCTCAGAATATGGGCCTTATCCTCAATATCCTCTAAAAACTCAATAGGGTCTCCCTCACCCTTTTGCTCTAAAGGCTTCAACTTCAAGAATTTATCAAAAGATACCTCCTCAACTTGCGGAGTTAAAGGCGGTTGAGGAGAAACAAAGAAGGAGCTACTGGAGCTATAGGTGGTGGAGGAGCTGGAGCCACATGTACTGGAGGAGTCTGTTGCCTTTGTTGGGCAATGTACTAGCTATCATCTCATAATTCAGCTCTAACCGCTCAAATCTATGAGCCATATCCAATAGAGGTGAAGGAGGAGCCTCATTATCCCATTTAGCCAACAGAACCAGCCTAAAAAAGAATCACTATCCTAGGATGACCTTGTCCTCTACCTCTACCTTGACCACGTTTGGAGACATATTAAAACTAATAACAAAAATAAAAAATTCAAATTTAGATTAGATGGAAATGTAGATTCATAATAGAGAATAATAAAATATTGACGAGACAAAATTTCTATGCTCCTAATTTCCCTAATCAGACACTCATTACTGCAAATTAACTCTAACTTCAAACCTAAGCTCTGATACCACTTTATCACCCCCCTCCCCTAAAACCAAAGATGTGATGATCTTAGGGCATGGGTAGGCTTAAGGCCATCAAAAATCCATAGAACACCTAAACATAACTTGTGGCAACAACACAACTACATCTATATCCATTCTCAAATCCAAATTAATAACTATCATCAACATTTCATATCAACCTGTGATATAATCATCCAAAATATACTCAAATTGTGCATAATAGATCAAAGGCAAATGATGTCCTCTATCCTAAATGAACAAGTGGCAACCCAAAAGTTTTTCATCATAATATTATGGAGCTCTAAGAGTATTACAGTCCTAAAATAATAATAATTATTCAAAATATCATAGTCTATACTTGGACTAGCTTCTTGGAGGAAGAAAATCAAGAAGCACTATCCTTGGTCTCTAGACCAACAACTCTAGCACCTAAAAATCACAACAAAAGGAAAGTGAGCATTCAACTCAATAAATTATACATATGTCATACCTGTGATTCAGAAATTAAAGTTGGAGTTCGAAGGAAATATCTGTATCTAGAGGTAAAAAAAAATAACAATAGGCTTATAACACAATAATCATAATAAATTATCAAAAGTCAGATACAAATTAGAATCATATATTAGAGGGTGCCTGCAAGAAATGACACACGTCATATATATATATATAATGTTAAAAGAATAGAGAACACAACAGGAGTTAAAAGACATCCATACAGAACAAGAGTACTACGATCTCCATACATAATACATGTATTTATGCAAACACATGCCTAGAGAAATTTTGTCCCCTCTAGGAAGGATCCTGACAATTTAGACTCTATCGGTTGAGTAACTAATGCACACAGTCCTATGATTCATCCCTTATAGGTAAGACATTTTGACACTCACACAAAGTCGATTCAAATATAAATATTTGCATTAATAATAGATACTCACAATGGTTCTTTAAACAAAATAAATTAGATAACAACATATCTATATATATATATATATCTCAAAATGATAGGGTTACAAATTAAATGGTAAGTTGATTCAAAAAACAATTAACAACTCAACCCAAATATAATAATAATAATATGTAACAGAGATAATTATATATCAGATCATATTTGTTTTCAAGGATATTAATAAAATCAAATGGAAGTATTATTATGCTCAGAATGAAATTTTAGGTTCAATGTAATAAAAGCTTATAACATATATATATATAGTGCTAAGTTTGATTACGCTTCAATGTAACAGAGGCAATAAATATAGATTTACATACACAGTGTATATGCATAACTCACCTCTAAAATGGAAAACAATCCAACCAAAGCTCAAAGAGGTCTAGCTCCAATCAATCCAAGGCTCAAATAACATTCAAGCCTAAACACAATTCCAACAAAATATAAATCAAGGTTTTCCTTACCCAATATCATCCATATCAATTCCTTATAATTATAAACTCTATAAAGTCTAATTAGATAGTTCTTAGTTTTAATTTAACCATTTCTAAAGAAAATTTGAAAGGTTTAGAGAAATAAAAACTATTCATAACATTATTCATCCATTTGCTCTAACTCTTTAATCAACCATTAACATAAGTCATAAATGCATAAATACTCATAACTCATAAATAACTAATCTAACAACCAATAACCTCAATTCATAATAAAAAATAAGTTTTACAGAAATTACCTTATTCCACTTATAAGAGTGATTTTTGAAGAAATCAAGTGTTTATGGAAGATTTATTATAACTTGAAGTGTTTCCTCTCCAAAATAAAACATTAATTATGGTATTAATGCCTTAGAAGAATAAGTAGAGAATTCTAGGATTTATGGTAAAGAAATGAAGAAGGAAGATAGAAAATTCAAGCAAAAAAAAAATGAGGGCAACCTATTTATAGAGTTGTATTACTGTTCACGTTATTGTTCACTAAAGAAAATTTACTTTGGCAGTATAGGCTTAACTGGTTATATCTTGGGTTACAGATATCCAATCACTTTAATTAATTTTTTTAATCTAACTAGATATATAAGGCTACAACATTCAAAAATTCAGCCTAAAGTATGTACTACAAAATTTATGGTGAATTTTCAAATTTAAATATATCTCTCTGCAAATATCATCTAGGCAGGTTTTATTTCAATGACAATATCTCCTAATGTACATATCCAATTCAAAAATTGATTTACAATCATCTAGCTCATACATAAATAAACACTTTTTTTATGTTTTATACTTTATCCAATTCAGCTTCTAAGGTTCTTAAATTAATTAGAAAATTTCACACAACCTATAAAAGTAGCAACCTGATTTAGTCATGATCAAAGTAAAATATCTCCCCACTCATTTAAGAATTTACAAAAATGACTTAGAGGCATATAGATGAGACATAACTCTATAATTTTTATGTTTTATACTTTTCTAATTCTTTCTTTAAGGCTATAAAAATGGAGCTGCAATATTTCGCTCACTTTCAAATATCAAAATCCTTTAAACCCTTTATCACAATCAATCCATTTCTTTTTTTTTACCAAAGCAACTCAAACCAAAACTAAAGTCCAAATCAAATCTCAAAGGTTATAGAACATCTAACACTCTAAATAGACTATGGTAACAAAAATCAGAGCAGAATATAATCAAAATCAATTATGAATATCACGAATAATTTAAGCTTATACATAAAATTAAAATTAATTACATACATAACTCAGAATATATGCAATGCAGATAGAGGGTATTACACAAGACTATCTTACTTTCTTCTAAAACCCAAGTCAAGGTTATAAGGGTAGTTATGAATAATTATTATTGAGGATTTTAGTTGATTTTCAAATATTATAATGTTAGACTTATGTCTAACCTGTAAAAAATTATTAGTTGTAATAATTTATATTTGATTTATCATTAGTAGTTAATATCATTTAAATGATGATTAAATAGATATAAGTAATTGCTTAAATGTCCATACATAATTTGATTGGTTATATGTATAGTATTTGTTAGGATTGTGTGGTTAGACTCTGATTTAACTTCAAGCCGATCGTAATCCCTGAGTTTGAGTCGTGACAAAGGTGATATCATAATTTTAGGTTAGAAGAGTCGGAAACCAATAGGATATTTTGTTTAATTTGAAGTTATACTTTGCTTCTTGTTTCACAATTCGATTCTTTATCTTAGTTTCTTCAATATCTGGTGTTTCCTTTCCCTAAATCTTTAATTCTTTTATCTTGATTATAATTTCATTGAAAGTTATATCTTGACTCTTATTCTTATTTCTAGTTCTCGGAAATATCTTATCTTTTTATTTCTCTTTTGTTGTCTCTTTTCTTTTCTTCCTTACATCTTAACTTGTCAATTTCTTATTATTTGTTGGATTTTTTTCCTTCTTTACTCGGGTGCATCTAATCTTTGATATCTAGCTTATTTAATTATGTATAATTTGAATTATAGAATGTTAAAAAAAATTAAAGGTTGCCCTTGTTTTGTGTTCTTTGAAAATATATATGAGTTATTTGAAATTGTTATACATGTGAAATTATTATTATTAAATTTGCTTTTTTTTTTTATATATATATATGTATATTAATAATTGTATCTATGAAGTGTTATATGTAATTGGTTCGTGATTATGATTGTAGTTTTGATATTTGGTTAATTATATTTATGCAATTTTAAGTGTAAGTGGAATTATGATTTATTAATAAACTAGTTGATTTTATTTAGTTTTATCATTTGATTTTATTGAAACTAATGGATAAATGGGTGAGTTTATTTATACTTGATGCTAAAAGTTAAGGATAAGATGAGAAATGTAATTAAGTGAAGATTGTTGTCCATATTATATAATACATAAGTATATATATGAGTATTTTTTAAATTCGGTATGCATTTGATAGTATTCTTGTTATATGTTTATTTTATATGAATATTAGAGTTTTCTTAAAAAGAACTTGAATAATTGATGTATGCTTATGCTATTGGAGTTTTATCATTTGGTTATTCATTGACTGTATTATTTGAGTTGCTGGTGAAAGAAAAATTATTTACACGTGATATGACTGGTAATGTGGTATACTAGATATGGTGATTAATTTTAGATAGAGTCGATTAAATACGAGTGAATTATAAGTAATTGATGTTTATAATTAATAGTAAAATAATGATTATCGACTTTGAATTGTTACAATTGAATGGTTATATTGTATAATTTATTACAAATGTGGAGAATTAATAAATTAGAAGCTAAGAAAGGTATTTAAAAAAAATTAAAAGATTGCATCAATGAATGTAAATGATGATATTAGCGTATATAAATTGTATATTTATAGAGTTTGAGCACAACAGAAGTGTGATGCATTCCTTTGAGAAGTATTTAGATATATATTTATTATGAAATTTCGATAGATAAATTTTTGTGAGAGGATGATAATGTGATATTTGGTAATTTTATCATGAATAAATTTAATATTTATTTATTTTGAGCGTAAGAAAGCATTGGAGCTTAAACTTGACTTTAAAATTCATATAAGTAATAAGTAATTTTTTTTTTTGTGATATTGAACTAGTGATATTGGGATGTAATAATAATAATAGAGGAAATTGATTGGTGTTATATTTAAGGAAGTGCTATATGTTTTGGGAGATAATACTTTTATTGTAATTGGATGTCACATCCCAAATTTAGAACGCGATGGTTATAGGGCACAGATATACCTAAGGTCATTAAAAATCCTCAAAATCTATTAACAATCTAATTATTAACCAATCATACTTAACCCATTTATTAATATTCAGATTCCATTTATTACTTATTAATTTTACAGAAATTTTGCCATAGTTTTCTTTGTAATTTTAATATTATTTCCAATCCAAAATCGGGTCTTTCAAAAATTACACAGCCTGCATAAGAATTATTTTGTACACTCCCAATAATTTGCCATCCTTATACCCTCTACTTTATAGTTTACATAGACATACATGACACTTCTAAAATCTCTTTTAAAACATGTGAATTTCATTTTAACATTTTCAGTATCACTGTCATTATCACTTCACTGTTATTATCATTAGTAAATATTCATATAATATTTTTACATCATTAATCTATCTATATACAGTACCATGAAACTCTAGAGATTTTAAACATATAACTTTTTAATAATTAATCACTACCTTGAAACGCTTGATCTTCCAAGTCAAGGAAGGAATGACTTGGGTATAGTCAATTCAATCTCATTCCTGTAAAAATTATAAACCACTATATGATGAGTATAAAAATACTCAATGAGCATGTATACATCATTAAACATGAGATAAAAGCATATGATAATAAAATTTATCAATGGAAGTCAAGTATCAATAAATACAATGAATGGATATTAGCATTTCAAATTTACTTGTCAAAGGTTAATTAATTTGCACACCAAATATCTTTGGAATTTGAAACAGGTAATAATCATATCGATGATAAACAATAACAGATGAAAGAATAGCCATCAATGGTAAGCAATAAGAAACAAGGTATGGAATCAATGAACAAGTAAACAATACTCGTATCATATAGATAAGACAAATAAAGGGCCATGAACACATATAATCTCATATCAATCTCATATCATGTACATAAGGTTGATCAGGCCCTATGGCTAGGACAATTAACCCTTCCCAGCTAGGGTTCCATGTAAATCAATGTGCACATTGCCGACGGTATGTGCACATTGCAGATGGTATGTACCCACTATCCCATCGGAGAGGCAACTCTATCAAATCCACATATAAATAGGCCAATGGAAATCAATGACAATATCAAGTATTCATTAGAAATATTACGGTACAAATTCGTTCAATTGGTACACATAGGCTTACTTGTCATTCGGTGTCAATGCATTTCAATAAGCATGTGTCGGTTTCTTTATATTGTATAAATGTAGCAATCAATAATAAATATCATGGAATATGGCTAAACATTTGGTGTGCGTATTTTTGGAAGCAATTTGGGTACATGATCAATTAAGTACATTATCACACGATTCGAGTTTTCAATGTAAACAAATCCAATAGGCATCGCAAATTTCAATAATAATAAATGGTTATGGAACTTTTTAATCTTGAAGAAAATCAAAGGATAATCCATAGCAATAACAAGATGATATTTAATCAATAAGGAAATATGTTCTTTGATTCAACAAGTTAAAATCATGATTATGCATAATGATGTATACATTACTCATCTTAGTTTATGACTTGAATATTTTCCTTTTCCTTTATCTTTGATTCTTTGCCTTATCTCTTATGGTACCCATAACGTCTCTTATTCATTCTTGACTCTACATATCCAATTAATTTCTATTTAGATACTATTTAACATAAAAATTATATTAATTATACTTATATTAAAGAAATTCTCAAGAATTTCCAAATTACTAAGGTTTTTCTGTGCGAAATTATTTACTGGCAGCCTGTGTTCCATTACTCATATCTCTCTCTACACTTATCCAATTGCTTCAATTATTATTCATACTTAAACTAGACATATTAAGCTTTAACATATCCAAAATTCACATTAATCCCACTATTACACAATTTATGGTGTTAATTTAAATTTAGACTTATAACTAGCCCTGTTACTCTGCATTCTGCCTGCAATCCTATTCTGACAGTTTGTACTATTTTTTCTTATAAATCAATCTCTACTTATCCAATTACTATAATTATTTTTCCTATTGAAAATAGACATATAATATTATAACATATCCAAATTTTAGAATATTTAGATCACTGCACAATTATTAGTGAATTTCCAAAATTAAACTACTGCTCTAAAATCTCTATCCAAACAGACTCTGTTTCTATGACTATAATTAATTTCATGCTCATCAAATTATTAAACCATTTTACAGTCATTTAAATAACATATAAATGAACATCTTTTATATTTAACACTTTCTCTAATTCAGAATTTAAGGTTCTCATATTAATAAAATTCAGTAGCCTATATTTTATTTATTAGTCAATCTGGATAGTTAAAACTTATGGCTTAATATCTCATAAATCACAAATCCAATTGAAAAATCCTTTTACAGAATTATAGATAAGATATAAATTAATACTTTTTATGTTGAAAACTTCTTCTAATTATGTCTTTATCATTATGTACAATAAAAATACTGTAGCATTTTTCAGAAAACCTAAGTCCAGATCAGTTACAATTTTTACTCAATAACTCTTTCCTCACCTCGAATTTTATAAATTTCTTTAACAGAAATCTAATTAATATATTTATCTACAACTTTTATGTTTTGGAAATCCTCAAATTCAGTCATTAAAATTTTAGATTACTGCCTATAATTCCTGCCTTAAAACAGTTTCCAGAATCCACTTAAACCCTAACTTATTCTTTACACTTTTAACTCAAATAGCTCAATTATTTGCCAAATCAAACGATAAAATTCTTAAATTAAACTAAAAATTGCAGTTTAAGAAATTTACCTTAAACTTGAACCATTGAATTCCTCCTCCTTTTGTTCCACCAAATAGCTTGAATACCAAATTATATTTAGTTTTTCTCCATTAATCTTATTCCTTCTTCAATTTTCTAGTTACTTTTGGTTGGTTTTATTTGAAAATGGTTAGGATAATATTTTTTGGCATTTTTCTTCATATGGTTTGGCCAACTCTTCCATATAGCAGCCAACACTTCTTCTTTTATAAACTAAATTCAAAGAAATAAGAATGGTGTAGAGAAATCTAGAAAATTTTGGTAATTTTTCTTCATTTAAGCACATGTTCTTTGTCTTTTTCTAATAAAAAGTTAAACAAATCATTTTTATCAATTGCATGTCCATTTGGCCGGCCACTTCAACTTTTTTCTAGAATGGGTGAGTCCCACAATTTTGTTTAATTACACTTTGTCTCAAAATTTTCTTATTTGCATTTTGACTCTAAAATTTTATGTAATTTATTCTGTTTATTCTATTTAGATTCAATCATCAATATGAGAAGTGAAATACCTTATTTTAGGTTGTTTTATCATTTAAAAATAGTTTTGGGTCATTTTTGGATCCCAGATAGTGAATTTTCATAATTACCCCCAAAGTTGCCATAAATTACAATTGTCATTACTCTTATTTTCAGTATTTCAAAATATTTTTCAACTCTTTCTTTTCACCATAATTTCATATAAAATTAACTAACTTAATCTCCCAGATTTGGGTCAGAAATTCTTAAATTTGCCGGACTGCTATTTCCCCGACAGTGTAATTGACACCGGTATTTTTTGGAACAGTATCTCAAAAGTGGTCCGATTGAGGCTCAAAAATTTATGAGTATTACACTCTACCATTCTCTGTATATTTCAATAATCGATTGAGCTTATTCATACTTCAATTAATACTTCATCAATTACTATAATTCAATATACTCATATATTATCTACTGTTCTATCTCACTATCTACTGTTCTGTTTGCTGGGGTATCATACTGGAGGAATTCTTATAAATTTAGTAACCTTTAATTAGTGGTGATAAAATAATAAGTTCGTATATAAGTTTAGGGTTATTTTTGAATATATATTTATGGTTTCTAAGCATTAAGATATTTAAAATGAATTTATATTCAAATGTAATTGTTTGGTGGATTAAATTTTAGTACTTATATACCTTGAAAGATTTATAAGTTTCATATATATAATTATAGTGAGAAAATTAGAAATTATGAAGTTATATATAGTGAACCAGGTGAAAAAGGAAATAAATGAGTTTATTAGTAAGTTTAATTTCAAGGTATTTAAAATTTGTGGACGAATTTCTATTAAGGATGAAATAATGTAATAATTCTACTCAGCTATTTGTCAAATCATTTATTGGAACAATGCATATGCATATGTTGGTTATCTAGTTACCATATCTATTAAATATTTGTCATTTATTATATGCTATGTGGCATGCATCATGTTTGTATATATTTGATCATTTTATATGTCCATCTGTATGTATTTTTATTTTCATAATTTTGAGGACGAAATTATGATAACGGAGTTAGAATATGAAATCCCAAAATTTTCAGTTAAAGATATTTTAAATATTTTATCTGCATCTATATGCCAAATTCAAATTATGAATTAGAACTTATAATTTAAGGTATAAATATGAATTATGGAGTTAATTTAATTTATTGAGTATAATTTTATATTTTTAGCGATTTAGGGATTTTTAGTAAATTCTTATATCAAGAGCATTTTGGATTTTCACTTGACGTTAATTGGAGTTTTAAAAGAGGTGTTGTGACTTGTGAGGTTTAGTTAAGTTTTGTGGTTTAAAAAAAAAAAGAAAAAAGAAATCTAAATTTTCAAGAAAGAGATTTTATAGGGATTAATTTTGATTTAAAAATAATGGGAGTTATTTAGTGTTTTAGAAAATTATTATTAGAGTTATGAAGTATCTATATAAACTGCATTTAGAGGATTGTGCAGCAAAAAAAAAAAAAAATGATGTGAAAAAATAAGAGAAGAAAAGACAAACGATAGAGAAGAAGAGAGTTAGAAAACAATTCTAAGTGTATTTTCAATTTTGGAGATTTTTTAAAGCTATGTTTATTTATATATTATCTATTTGGTGTTAAATTTGAATTAATTTGGATTAGTCTATGATGCTCTTGAATAGAAAATATATTTGCTGCCAAAATAGGTATATTGGAGAAACTTTAAAGTATAAATTATACATGTTACTTAAAAAAGCATTCATATTATCAAATTTAGCATTTGTATATTTGAATAGCACATGAAATATTCTTTTATAAACATTCACACATGAATTTTATATTTATGTTTATGTTAATTATATGCATTATATATATGTGTGCGTGTTGGAGATAATCATGTTTAGTGTGCCATTTTTATGAAGACCTTTAAGTAAAGGAATATATACAATTTAACTGAAATAATTTAATAATTATGTGTGTGAATATTATTTGAATAATTGATTTTAATTGCAATTAAAAATTGGGGAAGACAAGTTATATAATATTAATAACTTTATGATATAAAAGTTTGTTTATAATGTATATATATAATATATAATGTATATATGCAATGATTGTCATTATATTTTTGAGATTTGAATCTATTTACATATAAGTGTATGAGATATTATTATTATTAATAGTATTATTATAATTATTTTCTATATGATTTTTTTTTTTTGCTTAGGATGAGATAAAGATTTGAACTCTCATTGTTCACCTGAGTTTCTCTTGAGTTTCAGCCTTATATATTATATGAATTTGACTTGTGGGGAAATCATCGGATATATATTCCATGGTATTTATATGTTATACGAGTTTTTAACCTTTCATATTATACGAGTTATGTGTCATATACATGTGAATTATAGTGTTTAGTTGAAATTCTTCTTCATTGTTTAATTGAGTTGAGTGCTACTATAAATAAATTTATAACTATATGAAAAAAAATTATTTACACCAGTGATATATAAAATTTATATATTCTTATACTATATAGAATTAAAACAAAATATTTAATAACTTTATTAAACTACTATTTATATTTGAGTTAATGTTATTTGTTGTGTATATGTAAGATATATATGTACTTAATTATTTAAAATATTAGTTTATTTTCTTACTTTTATATATTTTCTCACTGAGAACATAATTTATTTACTATTTTAAATTTTAGTTTCTTTTATAGTTTTGTATTATTCTTTTGGCAAGACTATTTTCATTTCTTTTAAATCCAAGCTAAAATTTTAAAGGTAGTTGTGAATTATTATTATAGGGAGATTTTAGTTGATTTTCAAATATAAAAATATTAGACTTATGTCGAACCTGTACAAAATTATTAGTTATAATAATTTATATTTGATTTATTATTATTAATTAATAATATTTAAATAATAATTAAATGTGTGTAAGTAATTGATTAAATGTCCATGTATAATATTATAGGTTATATGTATAATATTTATTAGATTTATATGATTAAATTTTGATTTAACTATATGTTGGTTGCGATGCTTGAATTTGAATCATGATATAAAAAAATTTGTACAAAATTATTTTTAAAAATTAAAAAACTCATTATGCAAAAAAAAAAAAAAAAAAAAATAATAATAATAATAATCAAATATTAAAATAATATATTTTCAATATTTCAGACAATATTAATATAATAATAAAATAAAACACAACCTATAAGAAAAAGGTTAAGGACGTTTTATATCTTGTATTCTCTTATTTTTTTTTATTAATTAATATATGTGAAAGGATTTTAAATTAATAAAAATTAAATAAATTAAAAAATATTATTTATTTATTACATGTTTTATGTAACAAAAATTATAATAAAAAAATAAGTTTTATGTAACAAAAATTATAATAAAAAAATATTTGAATAGAAATAGAGTTTTGAAAATAAAATTTTAAAAATATCATTTAAAAAAAAAATTATGTTTTTTTTTAAGCTTCAAAATCACCTTTTAAATTAATTATTTATATTTAAAAATTATTTAATATTTTTTAAATTTTAAAAAATTATTTAAATAAATCCAAAAGTCATAGATAGCAGAGAAATCTGAATAGAAACAAAGAAAGCAATCGTTGGATGTTGGAATATTTTTGTCTGAATCACAGCCACGTCATTTCTCTGCACATCAACAAAGATAATCTTAAAAAACAAAAAAAACACACGTCAGCATCATCATTTAAAATTCCTATAGATTTGCAATTTTGCATTAGAAAGAAAACAAAGAAAGCCACTCTCTGACTTGCATTCTCTGTCTATTGAGCTTTGGCCATGGCGTTTCAGACTCAAATCTTCAAGAAAATCGCACAACAACCCAAACCTAATTTCTTTCATTACTATACAAGATCATCTCTTTGCTCTTCTTTCTCTACAACTCCTTCATCTTATGGTACCGCCACCGCCGCCTCTGCCGCCGATGCTTCTCCGCCTCAACTCCCGCCCTTCGATTACCAACCCAATTCGTATAAAGGACCATTGGCGGATGAAATTCTCCAGAAAAGAAAAAAATTTCTGGGTCCTTCTCTTTTCTACTATTACCAAAAGCCTGTATGAAATCAATCTCTCTTTCTATTCTTTTAGGGGAAAAAGTTTGATAATTTGTAGCTAAAAATTGTATATTTTAATTTCATTCTTGTGTGTTTGTTATTGTGTAGCTGAATATTGTAGAAGGGAAGATGCAATACTTGTTTGATGAAAGTGGTCGGCGGTATTTAGATGCATTTGCTGGAATTGTTACAGTGTCTTGTGGGCATTGCCATCCTTATGTTTTGAATGCTATAATGGAACAAAGCAAGCTTCTCCAGCACGCTACTACCATCTATTTGCACCATGCTATTGCTGATTTTGCTGAGGAATTAGCATACAAGATGCCAGGAAACCTTAAGGTTTAGTATTGATTTATAGATTTAGTAAATTGGTTTATGATCTAAAATGGGTTTTAGTTAATCATTTGGGTTTGTGAATAGAATCTTTTTATTAATATAAATAATGGATTGCTGCTTAAGTTAATTAGATAATGATGATGTTTTGATTTTTGAGATGTAGGTTGTGTATTTTGTAAATTCTGGGTCTGAGGCAAATGAATTAGCAATGTTGATGGCCAGATTATACAGTGGTAATCTTGATATGATTTCCTTGAGAAATGCATATCATGGTGGGAGTTCTAGTACAATTGGACTAACTGCTTTAAACACATGGAAGTACCCTATACCACAGGTTTGTGTATATCCTAATACTACAGCTTTAATACAATATATCCACTTATTCCTATATGATCTGTTTTTAATGCCAACAACTCACTATCAAGCTTGTTGACTCTCACTTCTTAATTTTCAGTGACTTGGTTATTGTCATTGGGATTACTAATTGCTTTTACCATCACTTCTTACTTTGGAACACACTTTTTTGTTTCATCCTCCTCCTCTCAATCCAATATACTTGTCTAAAGTGCCTAGAGATACTTTAGAAATCAAGTTGCAATTCTAGAATGATTTGGTCAACTAAATAATGTAGCAAGTTTTCCCCCTTTTTCTTGAATAATCTATGTTTGTAGATTGTTCAGGTTATATTAATCCAATAAAATAGTAATACAAAGCAAAAGTTAGTTGATGATCATGCACAATTAATTTAATAATGTTAGTGCCTCTGTGCATCAGTCATACTTTGGGGTAACTCGCTATTTCTGAGATTTTAGGTTTAAAAGTAAAAGAAATGACTAATGTTAATTGTGCCACAAGGAAATAATAGTTTGATTCTTCTTTTCCCTGTGTCCTTTCTTTGTCTGCTTTTAAAAACAGTGAGGGCCTCCTGAAACTATAAGGTAAGGTTTAATTTTCTTCATAGAATACGACCTATCTATATGGACACTTTTTAAGGTTCCTGTTCAGACCCAAAAAAGAAATGGTCTTGGCTCTGTTATTTGAGATTGCATTTACTGAGACACATACTTGTATAGTCTTTGTTTAAACAACTTTTCTGTTATGCAATTCTTGGTGTTTATAAAGGACAGGCAACTGGAAAGACATGCCAATGATTCTATCTGTATGATGCTGCAGGGTGAAATTCATCATGTTATTAATCCAGATCCATATCGAGGGATCTTTGGTTCTGATCCTACTGGTTATGCCAAAGATGTGCAAGATCACATTGAATATGGTACTACAGGAAAAGTTGCTGGATTTATAGCTGAAACAATTCAGGTTGGCAACTTGCATTGATATATTCTTTTCAATAATTTATGAATCAATAACTAAGACATTTTTTCTGAACCTTTTTTTCCCTTACTTGTTAATGTTAACTCTAGGGAGTTGGAGGAGCAGTTGAATTAGCCCCTGGATACTTGAAAATGGTTTATGACATTGTACGTAAGGCTGGCGGTGTCTGCATTGCTGATGAAGTGCAAACTGGATTTGGTCGCACTGGAAGTCATTATTGGGGTTTTGAGATGCAAGGAGTCATTCCTGACATAGTTACCATGGCAAAGGTCTTTATCATTTAGTAGTTCCTCAGTTCTCTAAGCTTGATGCAATGTTAAATTTCAAATTTTCAGTTCCTTATCAAGGTGCATTATTTGTTGTCATTTAGTTTTATGCTTTAAATATGCCACAATGGAATATCTTATTTTTACTATCTAGTGAATCCTGTCCTGTCATTCTATGACACATTACATGGAATTTCTCAGGGTATTGGCAATGGCTTACCATTAGGAGCAGTGGTGACAACGCCAGAAATAGCAAATGTGATGGCTCAGAAAATCCAATTTAACACTTTTGGTGGGAACCCTGTCTGCTCTGCTGGTGGACTTGCAGTGTTGAGAGTTATTGACAGAGAGAAGCGTCAAGAACATTGTGCCAATGTTGGTTCCCACTTGATTGGTCGCTTAAGAGCTCTTCAGCAAAGACAAGACAGTAAGTTCCCTCAAATTTGGCATCTCAAATAAATATTGTGTTCATTTTCTTTTCTTATGATGATATTTGCTTATACGTTACTAGGGTAGTGACACAGCAGAATATCAATGAAAGGCGAAAATAATATTACAATCCGTTGATTCGCGCACGAATACCGGAAAACAATCTTTTATAACCTGTTGATTTTTGAAATACCAGGAAATAGGCATCAACTTCGTGTTTTCTAGGGAAAATCAAAACTGGAAGAAAGTAGGTTTTATTATTCAACAAAGACTGCCTCTTACAAAGCAAAACATGCCTATTTATAGGCTAAAAGGAAAAAATAAAACCCTAATGGGCTTAACAGGTTTCGGCCCAAAATAACAAAATAAAATAGTTTACAAAAAAAAAAAGAAACGAATGCGCATAAAACTTCAGGGGCTCCATTTGGGCTTTAAACGGATGATTTTGGGGTCAAAACTGGGTCATGCTTGGTTCCCTGAGCATTGTTGTAGATCTCTGAATAAGCTTCGAAACAAGTACTCATGGGCCCCGTGGCTCATCCTGTGTTGAAAGTTATGGCCTTTTAAAGGCGACCTGTGCGAAAGGCCCTATCTTATTTCTCCAAAAACTATAAAGCTCGCTCCTCTATTTGTTGGCCCGCATCATAACTCAAGAGAGAGACCAAAGTGAATCAGACCTGTTCGGACCGTGCTTGGAGAGTAAGTCAGGATGAAATGTAGAAAATGCACCATAAATTATGTAGATCTCCTCTGGATTTGGATTCCTGATATGTTGGACCCTTAAGTGTCTATTTTAAGTGACAAAAAGAATCAAGGAGTTTGGATATCTGTGGCTCAATTACGAACTGGTTTAGTATGAGTGGTTAGAGAAGGTTTCCAGCTCGGCTGGCAATTGCGTAGTGGCATTGCTAGCCGGCATTGCGAAGTAGCATTGCAAACTGGAAATGGCGAAATGGCATTTGCGAGCTAGCAATTACGAAGTGGCATTTGTGAGCCGACATTGCGAAGTGACATTTGTGAGCCGATATTGCAAAGTGGCATTGCGAGCTGATATTGCGAAGTGGCAATTTCGAAGTGGCATTTGCGAGTTGGCAATTGCGAAGTGGCATTTGTGAGCCGATATTGTGAAGTGGCATTGCGAGCCAGCATTGCGAAGTGGCATTGCGAACTGGAAATGGCAAAGTGGCATTTGCGAGCTGGCAATTGCGAAGTGGCATTGCAAGCCGGCATTGCGAAGTGGCATTGCAAGCCGGCATTGCGAAGTGGCATTGCGAACTGGAAATGGCGAAGTGGCATTTGCAAGCTGGCAATTGCGAAGTGGCATTTGTGAGCTGGAAATGGCAAAGAGAAAATTGGCGAAGTGGGAATTTACTGAGGCAGTAGCCTATTTAAAGAGGCAAAACTAATTGTTTTTCACAATAATTTATACTTTTTCTTTTCTTTTTCTCCTTCGTTCTTCTTTTCTCTATAGAAGACCGAAGCACCATCTTCCTTTTTCTTTTTCAATTTTCTTCATTTCTTCATCAAATTACTGAGGAAAAATTCATAGAAATCTTAAGTATTAACTTAGTTCATCTCATTTCCATCATCAATTGGTAGAAAGGAGCTAAGGATTTCAAGAGATATTGAAGAGTAGATTTCAGCCCTTTCCAACCCATTTGAGGTAATGGTTATTTTTTTGGTTTAATTGATTAATTAGATGTTATTTAGGTTGAAATAGATGGATTTAATGTTAATTTACTTAGAATGATACTAATTTGTGGAAATTCCTAAATTTAAGGGTTGATTTGGAATTGTAAAATATGACTTGATGAACTAGTGTTAAGTTTTATCAATTGATGATAGAATGAGTTAATTGGCTGTAGGTGGATAATTAATTGATGGATTAATTAATGTAGAATTGAAGATTTGACAAAGGTGAATTATAAAGTGAACTAATTGGCACATTTTGGAAAAATCTGGTGGAATTGACTTATGCAAAGGTGATTTGAAGCATTAGGTGAGTTCTACATGCATCATTTGACCTGCCTATGGCATTAAATTATTGAATAGAAAATATATGGCAAAACCACCTTAGTGGCCGAACCCTACTTTACTATTCTTTGCCTTGGTTTTTCTTGATTTTTGCCTTGAATTTCCTTGCCAAATTGATCATATTTGATGATTGTTTAATTGTACTTCTTGATGATTGGTCTATTGGGTTTTATTCCATAGGCCTACCAATTGAATGCCAATTGACCTACAAATTTCAATCACCTAACCAACTTTTATTCCGTACTATTATTGTTTACCATAACCTATATCCTAGCTCATATGTTGTATTTTTCTATGCCATTGATTCAAATATTACTTGATGTGATTGATATTGATTATATTGACAGTGATGGTACCATTATTGCATAATGGTATCTATTGACATATTATCTCTTTCTATTGACCTGAATGTGGTATGACAGAGTTGCCTTACCGACAGAGTAGTGGGTACATACTGTCGGCAATGTGCACATTGATATTGATGCCCTAGCTGAGAAGGGATTATGGTTCCAGCCATAGGACCTTATCAGTCTTATGTATATGTAATATGTAATCGACTATGTGATTATCCATAGTCTACGAGTTCATGGCCCTTTTATCTGTCTCACCATATTGAATCCCTGATTAGGTATGACCATTGTTATTCCTATCGTTTATCGATACTGATTCTATACCTTATATGATTTATATTGTATTATGTTACCTTATCATGTGTAATCGATTATTTGAGCTTATATATTTCATTGTTGATACATGTAAATTCACTGAGTATCATCTATACTCATTCTTTCATTGTTTACCCATTTCAAGAGAGGAGTAGGGTTGCATAATCCAGTCTTCTATTTCTCTGAGGATTCTGCTACAGACTTTCTGATGTATATAGATATTCTGTTATTGTATTACATTATTTTTGGTATTCATTATCTAGCTGCTCTATGGGTATGTATGGGTTAGCTAGGAAATGAACATATATATAATGATGGTATTATTATTATATTGATGATATTTTATGACGATGCATGATACGATAATTATGATAATTGATGATTACAGCCAATTACAGAATGCATAACAGAATGAATAACAAGATAACATAATGAATAGTAACTACAATACCTGAATAATATATTGAGGTTGATAGAATGTGTAATGGTACTGGGTTCTACGGGTACCGGTCGCCATTGGCATTTCCTATGCCCTAGAACTGTCGCGACTCCGGAAACTGGGTCGTGATAGAGGTGGTATCAGAGCACTAGGTTACAGATAAATAGTGATTGTATTACAGAGGAATAATGATTAGTTACAGAATGGGGGTAGAATTAGGTATACCATGGAGCATAGGATTTCCTTTGTCGTCTATTGCTGTAATTGTCTGTTATATATCATGATTTTGCATCTATACTATATTCTGAGACTGTTCCCATATTTTTCCTAATAGATTACAAACATATCTGACAGCAAAGACAGAGATACCAGGGAGGCTGAGGTTGCCTCCAATGAGTCCCTAGTGAGGGAGATTAGTGTATTAGAGGGTTCGTCTCGATCCTGACAGACGTCAGAGGACTCAGAGAGGGGAGATGACCCTTGGAGGGTTGAGATGATGAGGGGTTTGATGGAGCTGAGGAGAGAGATGGCTGAGATTAGGAGGGAGAGACAGCAGGCACAGCCACCACCTGCTCCTGCAATTGTTCCTCCACCAGTAGTACCTGAGGTAGTGGCATCGGCTCCTGTGCATCCAGTGAGGGCTCAGAGGAAGCCAGCTGTACAGGGATTCAGGAGAGAGATAGAGGAAGGTGGAGTCTCCATGTTTAGCTTTCTGAAGCTAAACTTACCAGAGTTCAGAGGGGACAGAGGTACAGATCCTGTTGATTTCCTGGAGGAGGTGGAGAAGGTAGTAAGGAGACTACCTTGTTTTGAGTTGAGATTAGTTGAGTTAGTGGGTTTATTGCTTAAGAGTAAGGCCTGGATGTGGTTTTCAAGGCATATGGAGACCAGGTTGTATGGAGAGCACCCACCCACTTGGGCAAAGTTCCGTCAAGGTCTGATTGACGAGTTCATCACTGAGGGTGTTAGGACCCGTAATCTGGTGAGATTTGAGCAGCTTGAGCAGGGAGATAGATCTGTAGAGGAGTATGCCGAGGAGTTTATCTGGCTGAGTAGATATGCTGCTCACATTGTTCCGACAGAGGCAGATTTGATTAGCAAATTCCGGAGGGGTTTACATGTTGCTCTGCACAATGCCTTGTTAATTACAGAGTTCACATCCTTTACCACAGTGATAGATAAGGCAACTCATATGGAGGAGAAATATAAGACTAAGAGGACCAATAGGGATCAGAAAAGGAAGGGCGGCCTAGGATCATAGAGCAGGAGGGGGGAGAGCAGCTCCCAGTCTAGACCAGTTGAGTCAGTACCCAGATTTGAGCAGAGATCTACAGGTAGTAGTCAGTGGCGGAGATTACAGAGTAGGGGACAACCAGTAGTATGGTCTACACCTACTTATTCACAGGGCTCATCTAGACCAGCAGTGCAGGCATCTGGTATACCAGTATATGGATTTTATGGACGGAGGAATGGAGGGGAGTGTCAATTACAGACAGGGGTATGTTTGAAGTGTGGCCAGCAGGGTCACTTTATTAACAGATGCCCTCTTTGGGGTGATCAGTAGCCACAGCCACCGGTTACAGTTTCTCAACCAGTGGTTCGGGCTAGTCCGAATCAGGGTAGAGAGGCTACTACTAGAGGTAGAGGTAGGGGAGGTCAAGCTTTCAGTGGCAGTCAGGCTCCAGCTGGGAGGGGCCAGGGAAGAGTGTTCGCTGTCAACACTCAAGATGCACAGAGAGCAGACAATGTTGTCACAAGTACCATTTTGATTCAGAATGAGGTTGTCGATGCCTTATTCGATTCGAGTGCAACTCATTCATTTGTGTCCCCATATTTTGCACCCAAATTGAATAAGGAGAGGAGGTCGTTAGATGTGCCATTGTCTGTTGCTACTCCTATGGGAGATTTTGTGAATGTTGATTATATTTATCCAAATTGCATTATTGAGATTGATGATCGTATTCTACGTGTTGACTTGATTGAGTTGCCTATGCTTGAGTTGGATGTAATATTAGGTATGGATTGGTTGACTAGACACCGGGCAGTGATAGACTGTTATCAGAAGAGAATTAGATTGCAGCCTGAGGGGCAGCAGGAGTTTGAGTTCCAGGGTGATATTTGGGAGTTCCGAGTTAACCTTATATCTGTTATCCAGGCTCGGAGGATGATTGGGAAAGGTTGTTCAGCCTATTTAGCTCATGTAGTAGATGTACAGAGATCTTCTGTTCAGTTGGATCAGATACCGGTTATTCAGGAGTTTCCTGACGTATTTCTTGAGGAGTTACCAGGATTGCCCCTAATAGGGAGATTGAGTTTGAGATAGAGGTGCATGCAGGCACAGACCCAATATCCATTCCCCCTTACAGAATGGCTCCAGCAAAACTGAAGGAGTTGAAGACTCAGTTACAGGAGTTATTGGAAAGAGGGTTTATCAGACCGAGCAGTTCTCCTTGGGATGCATCGATTCTGTTTGTGAGAAAGGAAGATGGTTCATTAAGGATGTGTATTGATTATAGGCAGCTGAACAAGGTCACAGTGAAGAACAAGTATCCGTTACCACAGATAAATGACGTATTTGATCAGCTGCAGGGTGCCAACCATTTTTCTAAGATTGATTTAAGGTCTGGGTATCATCAGCTGAAGATCAGGAGTGGAGATATACCCAAGACTACTTTCAGAACCCGTTATGGTCATTATGAGTTTCTAGTATTGCCATTCGGGTTGACTAATGCTCAAGCGGCTTTTATGGATCTGATGAACAGGGTGTTCAGGTCTTATTTGGATAAGTATATCATCGTCTTCATTGATGACATCCTTATTTATTCCAAGAGTGAGGAGGAGCACAGGGAGCATTTGAGGATTATGCTACAGACACTTCGGGAGCACCAGCTATATGCTAAATTATCTAAGTGTCAGTTCTGGTTGACTGAGGTGTGCTTCTTGGGGCATATTATCTGTAAGGATGGTATTATGGTGGATCCACAGAAGATTGAGGTGGTAGCTAATTGGCCACAGCCTACCAGTGTTTCAGAGGTACGTAGTTTTCTGGGTATGGCTGGTTATTATCAGAGGTTTATGAAGGATTTCTCCTGTATTGCAGCTCCTTTGACTAAACTAATGAGGAAACAGGAGCAGTATGTCTGGACGGATGAGTGTGATCGTAGTTTCCAGACTTTGAAGTATTGCCTTACCGGTGCTCCGGTTTTGGCATTACCAGTTGAGGGGGAGACATTTACTGTATATTGTGATGCATCGCGGATTGGCCTAGGGTGTGTTCAGATGCAGATTGGCAGGGTAATTGCTTATGCTTCTCATCAGTTGAAGAAGCATGAAGCAAATTATCCTACTCATGATTTAGAGATGGCAACGATCATATTTGCCTTGAAGAGTTGGAGACACTACTTATATGGGGTCTAAATGTGAGATATATACTAATCATAAGAGTTTACAATATATAATTTAGTAGAAAGATATGAATCTGAGACAGCTCAAATGGGTTGAGCTTCTGAAGGATTATGAATGTGAAATTCTCTATCACCCAGGGAAGGCCAATGTAGTGGCGGATGCTTTGAGCAGGAAATCGATGGATAGTGTTGCTCATATTGTGGTTGGCAGGAGGCCATTGATTAGAGATTTTAGACAGTTGGCAGATGTGGGGGTAGAGTTAGATTTGGGTTCCCAGGATCGGAACCAGGTTCTGATAGCCCAATTTCGGGTGAGGTCACTGTTGATAGATGATATAAAAATGGCCCAGGACAAAGATCCTTATCTTCTGAAGCTGAAGGGAGAAATTCAGAGTAGTCAGATGACAGAGTTCACTGTTGATGATGGGGTATTGAGATGTGGGAGGTGTATCTGTGTACCAAATTGTGATGAGCTACGAGATCGGATTATGAGAAAGGCTCACTATTCTGCTTACAGTGTACATCCAGGCATTACTAAGATGTACAATGGTCTCAGAGATGTTTATTGGTGGCCTGGGATGAAGAAAGACGTAGCTCAGTTTGTATCTAAGTGCTTAGCTTGTCAGCAGGTTAAGTTCAAGCATCAGAAGCCATCAGGGCTACTTCAGGAGATAAAGCTATCAGAGTGGAAATAGGAATAAGTTACCATGGATTTCATAGTTGGTCTACCACGGACTTCGAAGGGATATGATTCTATTTGGGTTATTGTTGACCGATTGTTGAAGTCTGCACATTTTCTGGAGGTTAAGACCAGCTATTCAGCAGCTCAGTACGTACAATTGTATGTGGATAAGATTATGCGTCTTCATGGAGTTCCTTTGGTAATTATATCTGACAGGAGTACATAGTTCACATCCCAGTTTTGGCAAAAATTTCAGGAGGTTATGGGTACCCAGCTACGGTTTAGTATTGCCTTCCATCAACAGACTGATAGGCAGTTTGAGAGGACGATCTAGACCTTGGAGGATATGCTCAGGTTATATGTTTGTCACAACCCAACATGGGAGCCATGACGGTTCTAGGGTACGGGTGTTGCTTATGCTACCAGTACCGCGAAGAACCCAAATAACTGAACTATATGGCATGCATTACAATAATAAGCTCAAAATGGCTTAGCAAACTTATGAAAAATTGAGCAGTATTTCCTCTATATAAGGAGTATGCCCAGCTGCTAAACATATAAACAAGCACTTCAACTATAAACTTCCATATCTATCTCAATATCAAGGATCCCTCTGGATCTTCACAACAACTCAAAATCAACATATGATCAACAGAACACAATCACACATCTCAAAATATATAATTATATCTCCAAAATGCAACTTAGATATAAGGATACAACATACATATACATTCATGCCAACTTAATTTACAGTACCATGGAACCTCTATTATGTACAATATTTACAAATACTTTAGATTTGGAATTTACATAGTACTAATGTCAAAACTTCCACGACGAGGATAGGATGCCAATGGAATACGGTCCTCCAGCTGACCTGAAATGATAACCACTGAAGGGGGTGAGTATAAAAATACTCAGTGAATCCAAAATACATAAGAATACAGTAAATGCTATAATATGAAGAACTGCCCATATATGACCTGTAGATTCAATGTACTGTAGAAATAAAATAAGTACCAAGAATTTATATCAATAACATATAGATATTCATATCAAAATCCAATATATAAGCCAATCCACATATGATATAACATGATTAAATCATATTTAAGTTCATATGCTTTATTCATAATAGGCACGATATTTCAGTGCAAAGTATACTATACGCAAAGGGGATCAGCCTTTACGACTAAGAAATATTTACACGCCCTCCCAAGTATGGGCAAGTTTATAAATACTAGAGAATATTTCACGCCCTCTCCAGCACGGGCTAATTTAATTATACTAGTGTGCACACAGTCGCTGAAATTTTACACTACCCATCGAAGTAGTCCTGTTTTAATATCATATACTTAAGTCTCAATAAAGTCACTTTATATATCACAAATAAAGCTTATATAGCTATAGAATGATCATATATACATATATGAAGAATAATAGCAAAAGTTGGAAATTTGCCAAAAATTGGCCCGGACGAGCCCAGTGGTGCTGCCGCAACTGGCTAGCAAATTACGGGTCCGTTTTGGGATTTTTAGGTACTTTCTGGCTAACTAGGCAACCAAAAGAATTAGGTGGCCCATGAGGTACCATTTCGAAGCTTAGGTTGAGACTAGATGATTGGGCCAAGTGGTGGCCCAATTGGCTTTTTGGTTTTCATTTTATGGCCCATCAAAGTTTAGGTCAGTTTTAGTCGTTTCGGTGGGCTTATTTACGAGCCAATTTGCACTGTTTGGGTTTTTAGGTATCAAACTTGGTTTTATTGGCTCAAATGAAATAATATAGCATATATAATGCAAATCATGTAAAATTAT
>CANXYC011316493.1:0-39424 GCA_948193065.1 Aleurites moluccanus
TCCTTTAGAGGGAGACCGCAGACTTCTCAGACCATAGTACAGATGAATAGGGAGAGGAGTATCAGCCAGCAGCAAAGTACAGGCTGAGGTATTATAGGCAGGACTTTAGTGGCTAGCAGAGAGTCAGGTCAGCATATGGCTCAGGCTTCAGGGTCAGTTCCCATGGGTAGAGGCAGAGGTAGAGTTTTTCCTCTAGTATAGCATGAGGCCCAGGCATCTAACATAGTTGTTACAGGTATTCTTCCGATCCAAGCCTTGAATGCTAGAGTATTGTTTGATTCAGGAGCTATGCATTCTTTTGTGTCATCATGTTTTGCTAAGAAATTGCATGTGCCCTGTGAGTTGCTTGAATCTGTGTTGGTGTTTTCTACTCCTTTAGAGGAAGAGATTGAAGTTCAAAATTTTTATCCCTCATGTGTAGTTAGTATAGGTGGCAAGAGTTTGAATGTGGATTTGATTGAATTACTTGTGTTGAAATTTGATGTGATATTGGGCATAGATTGGTTGTCCAAGCACTATACTACCATAGATTGTAATAGAAAGAAGATAGTTTTCAAATCAGCTTTAGGTGAGGATTTTGAATTTCAAGGGGAAAGGAGCGAAGCACCATATAATGTGATATCAACCTTAAGGGCGAGGAGATTGATGAAGAAAGGATGCCAAGGATATTTGGCGTATGCCAGAGATGCTCAAAAGGAAGTGCGAGATTCGGAATAGATTCCTATTGTTAACGAGTTCCCAGAGGTATTTCCTGAAGAGTTACCTGGTTTGCCACCAGATAGAGAGATAGAATTTGGAATTGAGTTGCTACCTGGCACACATCCGATTTCTATTCCTCTATATCATATGGCACCAGTAGAATTGAGAGAGTTAAAGACTCAATTGCAAGATTTGCTTGACAAAGGATTTATCAGGCCTAGCAGTTCGCCATGGGGTGCACCTGTACTCTTTGTAAAAAAGAAGGATAGGGATGGCAATGGAATGGGGAATCCCCATTCCCTGTGGGAATTTGCCCCGAACGGGGTGGAGATTCCCCGATTTGTCTCCCCGTGGGGGACGAGGATGGGGAATATTTTTTTCCCCTTAGCGGAGATGGGGCGGGGACAAGGAGTGTATTCCCCACCCCGTGGGGACCCATTATTATACTTAGTTAATTATTATATTTATTTAATTAATCGTTATATAAAATTATATTAATTAATAACATATATATATATATATATATTCCTTAAATTTGTTGGAGTTTATTTAAAGCACTTATTAGATTAAATTTGTTCAAGTACTCATACTTTAATGTATGTTGAATTTTTAATGTTTGATTAAAAAATATTACTGAATATTTTTGATGTATTAAAATATTTATATTTTAATTATGATTGGTTGATGTTTTGTGTGTTTGAATTTATTAATATTTTCTAAATAATTTTTTTCATATTTTTAGCTATTATTTATGAATTTTATAAATATAAACAAATTTAGTAATACAAAATTTAAACAGGGAACAGAGATCCCCACGGGGATAGGGATGGGGACTAAATTATTTTTGTATGTGAAACGGAAACAGTGATGAGAATTCCCCGCAAAGGCGGGGGTGGGGATGGGGATGGGGATGGTTCCCCCACCCCGTCCCATTGTCATCCCTAATCCCAATTTTGAAAAATATGTTTTTATAATTGTAATACATCTAATTCATATTGTATTTATAAAGATAAATTATAAATTAATCAAAATATAGATAAAATATATAATTGAAAGGGGAAAAAGAAAATAAATTTTTGCGATTAATGTGGTATGAGAACTTACTATATGGTTAAAATATTTAATGGTAAGGTAAAAATAATATCATTAGTTGATAAAAAAAAGCTTTAAAATGAAGTTGATTGAATTAAATTATTGATGGACTCCAATAGATTGTCAGCCGTTATCTCTCAATAGTACTTATCAAACAAGCATAATTTCATTTATTGAGTGCAAAATAATTATTAGTTGAATCAAACACATGTAAAATAACTAATTTAATTATTTTCTGAATATATTTTCTGTAAAAACAAATCAAGTGTTTATGTGTATGTTTTTAATTATTTTTATTTTTAAATTTTACATTAATTGAATATTAACGTGTGTTAAAATAAATATTTAATTTAATATAATTTCTTAAAATTATCATAATTTTAATAAAAAGTAATTGTATCTTTACTAATAAAAATGTAATAAAATTAATAAGAATAATTTTTCCTTAATTAAAAATTTTTGTTTGGTCCCTAAATATATTTTTGAGTTCTTTTAACATAAATATTAGCTACAAATTATAAATTATAATGTTAAAACAAATAATTATATCAAATATTATAATGGTAACTTTTTATTTTATTAAAAATTGTAACTTAAGTCTAATAAAAAAAAACACTTATGAATTATGATGTGAACTGGCATATACCTAGTTTGATCATTTGACGAATTAAGCACAAAAATGAGAAGAAAAAATTATGGAATTACCAAAAATATAAATAATTAAAATTTCCTCTAAAAAAAATACGCTCTCACTTGCCAATATCTACCAAAACGACACTACAAAAAGGTAAAATGAGAATGGCCAATTACGTTATTATAGGAAATAATAAAGGGCATTATGGGAAACAAACAATTGTTAAGTCCTGAATCAGAAGCTTCTCTGTGTTCCCTCTTGGGTTAGAGTCCTCGTTTTGACTTTAAATGGAAACGATCTCGTTTCTCTGAAATTGCAGAAATTCCTTGAATCATCTTTTGCATTTGCACCTGTTACCTTATAATATAAGAGCAGCTGCTTCTTACAATCAAGTTTTCTGTAGAGAAATTCTTTGTCTTTTACTTTCTTGGTGAGTGAGTCTTTTGTTTTCTTGGGTCTTTTAAGCTTGTAATGTCTATGAAAATTCTTAAAGTTTATGTTTTTATTGCTTATGATTTGATTTTGGTCTCTGGGTTTTGTTCTTGGAGGTAATTCAAGATGTGGATTGTTTATAATTTTTGTAGATTTCTATTGTTTTCAATTTTTATTGAATATTTAAGTTTCTGGGGTTTATCTACATTTATTAACTTCAGATTCTCTCATTTCTTTTCTTTTTGTTCTTGATTTTGTTTTTGCTTAATTAATCTGTCTGATCATTTATCTTTAAGGCATATATAATTTTTTTTCTTTGAACGTATAATGATGTTGTATTGCTTGGCTCTATAGACATGTGAGAACTACAGAGTTTGTATATGCTTTTTCCTAATTTTTTTTTTTTTTAAATATTCAAAATTCTTAGAATATCCAAGTGTTTGTAAAATGCTTATATAGTTATATTCCCTAGTTTACTGTGTTGGGTTGGGATTGCATATATGGTACGTTTGTTTCTTTTTTCCTTTTTTTTTTTGGTATCTTTGAATAATCTGCTTTTCTATTTTTTGCTCGCTCGCTCCGCTTCTGGTTTATTAGTATTAATTTACTGGATGATATTGAATGGTTTATGATTAAATTTCTAAGAATCACGTGGTTGGTACCTTGAGCTCTGATACCTTCAAGGATTGATGATATGAAATGTTGATATGTGCAGATCGTGTTCTTTCTCAAGAACTCTTTTCTAGAAAATAGTCACAATGCGTGCACCATCCTTGCTTGCACAGTGCTTACCTGGCTTGGTTCCTAATGACCGAGCAACTCACAGCATCTCCAGTGTTTCAGACAGAGACGTGCATCTCCCCTCTCCTGCAGTTGAGATTCTCCCATCCAAGGTACACTTCTTGTTGCTGTGTGTCAACCCTCTTTAACCTAAACCTGTGGGTGTCACCTGATAAAGGAAATGGAAGTTAAAATTTACCACAAAACAGAGATGTTTGATTTCATCTTTTAGGTGGGGAGTGAGAGCTTAAGGTTTGCTCTTAAAATTAATGCACATCCTATTTTGCACTGTGCAGATGACTTACCCTTATAAATATGCTGGGGAGAATGTAGAATTGCAAGGACTTAATGTGTTCAAGGTATGTAAAATCATCTTTTGATGGTTTCTTTTATATGTAGCAACTGGTTGTCATTTGTGCCAAAGATTATAACAGATAATGGGAATTTAGTTCTTTCTAGTTGACCGGCCTTTATGTGTTTTAGTTGTTACACAACCTTTCTTTCATAACTTATGACTCTTTCAGTTAACATCTGAACAGAAATTTTCGTTCACCCTCACATATTTTGTCTTGTTGTTTACTTGCTTAACTCTTTCTTTGACCTCTTACAGGGAAGAGTTAGTGTTAATATTATTGGTTTCACTGGTTCTGAAATGATTTCCTCAAAAACTGATGGTAAGCATATAGATTTCTAGCATGTGTTTCCAAATGAAATTGTTCAGTTCAATATGGAAGTATTAGATATATGAATAATAGGCATGCAGTGATGTCCTTCAGTTTAAAAGATTCAAATTATTGAATTGATTGGTGCTGATGACTAGACCCTTCTGGTTTTGCAGGGTCTCTGAAATCTTGGGACAGCTCTATTGATCTTGTAAATGTCCTTAAGCATGAGATTCGAGATGGACAATTGAGCTTTAGAGGCAAGAGGGTACTTGAGGTAATTAAGTTAATGAAAAGCTTTTGCAACTTAATTTTGTATTCTTTGACTTTATGTTTGTTCTGAAGTCTTCCTGGTTGCCCTTCTGGTTTAGATAGGCTCAGATCTACGATGCACATTCATGTACAGATGTTTGTGCACAGACAGATAGATATTTTTAATTATTTAGCAGTAGCCAGAATTTGATATTACGTTGGATATCATGGGCTACCATCATTTAACAATATTATTCTTATTGGACAAATGCTATGTGAAACAGGAAAACCTTAGATATTCTTTTGATGGAATTGTATTACACAGAAGAATTCGGTTGGCTTTGTCTATGTTAATCCAGATTGAAAATGTACTATTCTTTTATTTTCTTTCTAACTGGAAAAAAAAAATGTTAGAGCTATACATTTTTTTAATTGGATATCTTTCTTTGTGGTGTTATAATAGATTGAAAGAGATAGGGTGCATTGAGATTAAACCTGATTGAGTATGCAGTATTTGTTATTAATATCCAACTTCAGAAAAACAAGAAAGGAAGAAAGAAAGAAAACTTAGTTGGACCCTGCTTAGAAAAATATGTTTGTGTTTTTTTTAATTAGATATCTTTTGAATTCAGACCAACATCCTTGTTGTTTCCTTATTTTTTCCACTTAAAATTTCTAATTACCCTTCTCCATTCGTTGTTAAATAATCAGGTAACCTTATTATTTTCCCTTGCCTGAGGAGATCTAAGACCTATAAGCTTTCCTTGCTATCAAACTGCTATTTTAACTCTTTTTTTTTTTTTTTTTAAATTTGAAGTACTTGAACTATATCTTCTATTTGGTGGTTTTTACAGCTTGGCTGTGGATATGGACTTCCAGGGATTTTTGCTTGCCTGAAGGTAAATGCCTTTCGCCACATAACTATCCTTTTTATTATCATTCTTGAGTTATTATTACATCAAAACATGTGTATAGTGACTTATATTCTGTCAACTCTAGCTTGTTAACTTTCACTAACTTTTGACTTCTAGAAAATTCAATGCCTTCAATTTTTGTTTTTCATTTTGTATATTTTTATGTGGAGCAACTGGTACTTGAGTCAGAGATTGAAATACAGAGATTTTGCATGTTGTCTTGAATATTAAAGTACTATTTGTGTGTAACCCACTTATTTTACTAAGTTCCTCTTAAGATGGAAAATCATTGGCTGTCCTGTTTTTTGTAATAACTATCTAATGCTGTTAGGATCTTGTTTCATAATTGAAGGCACTTGTGCAATGCATATGCTCCAAATAAATAACACCTGATGTTCCTTTCTGCAATCCCGTTAAATTGAGATCGGGAAGTTTTTAAGCTTTCATTGTCTGTTTTAAAATTTATTTCTATCCTTTTAAAGACCAATGAATTGAATGGGGTTGAAATATATTTTGTTTCTTCACTCTCTTTTATCTTTTCTTCATGAATATGTTAAGAGTATAGAAATATTAATTTCCTTTTTCACATTGTGCAATCAAAGCTAACAATCTGTTTTGCAGGGGGCTGGTACCGTGCATTTTCAAGACTTGAATGCTGATACCATAAGATGTACAACTATACCAAATGTCCTTGCTAATCTTGAGCAAGCCCGGGACAGGCAGAGCCGACAGCCAGAGAGCCCTCTTACTCCGTCAAGATATTCTCTGTCCCCGTCAGTGCACTTCTATGCTGGGGACTGGGAAGAACTTCCAACAGTCTTGTCTGTTGTGAGGAATGATGCCTTTGAAGTGACAACTGGGATGAGCCTGAGCTTCTCAGAGGAGGATTTCATGGATGGATGTAGTAGCCAAGATGGTAGCATCATAGGACAGGAAACTTCCTCAAGACGATCCAGAAAGCTTTCAGGAAGCCGGGCATGGGAGAGGGCTAGTGAGACAGATCATGGAGAAGGCGGTTATGATGTTATTCTCATGACAGACATCCCATACTCAGTGACCTCTTTGAAGAAGCTATATGCTCTCATTAAAAAGGTTAGTTGGTTGGTTTCTTGTCCCATAATTCTTTCATTTTATTTTTATGAAAAAGAAACATTTGCACTACCAATCCTTTGACTAAGGTGACAAGACAGAACATGGAGTTTGAGATAATAGAGGAAAATAAAATTTTTATATGGGATAAGCCTCAAAAAGGGAAAACTTGGATTTAATGCCTATTTATGGGCAAATTTGTCAAAGATTTGTGAATCATTGAAGATATTGAATATAGTTGGTTAATATTTTGATGTCTTAAGTTTTGGAACTTGATGAAAAATTTATACAATTTTTTTTTTTTTTTTTTTTTTAGGCGAATGAATTTTACAATTTTCAATGAAGTTGTAAAAATAACTGAATATTGGCAATAATACACTGAACAAAGGCTTTTTTCCCCTGAGCCTTTACTATCTAGTATTGCTGAATTCAACATAAGATCACTCTGGATTTGGTGTTGCACACATCAATAACTGGCCCTTATCGAACATCAGTAGTTATAGACAAGTTTTCTTTGTAGTAGATGTACCAGGATCATGCATGGATTTTAAATCAGATCAGTTAGGATAAGTATATATTTTGTCCAACAATTCTGACCCCCTGATATGCAGATGGTCGTGTGTAAATTGTAAAACCAATAAAGATTATTGTATATTGTTACAATTTGATTTTTGATTTTAAGTACCATTTAGTATTTGATTAAATTGAAAATTTACTCAGATAATACATATGGATAGATGACCAACCGCTGTTGCCTTTGTAATATTTGGATTATTATTATGTGCAAATATGGAATTGGACATGTGTTTATATTGTTATATTTATGCTTAATTATGTTTGGAAAACCAGTGCTTGAGGCCACCATATGGAGTATTATACTTGGCAACAAAGAGAAATTATGCTGGCTTCAATAATGGAGCACGGCACCTGAAAAGTCTGGTAGATGAAGAAGGCATTTTTGGTGCGCATTTAGTTAAGGAGATGACGGAGAGAGATATTTGGAAGTTCTTTCTTAAGTGAAGATGAAGTTCAGAAGCACAGGTACCTGCTAACTGATCTCAAGTTCTCATATTCTATTTGCTTTAAATACTATATTTGTGTATTACAGTCTACAGATCACAAGAATTCTTAATTTTTTTAATTTTTTTTTTTTATATTTTTGTTTCATATTAATGAAAATCAGAATCTCAATGTTCAGTCAGTGGCTATCTAATTTTGTTTCCATACCTTCTTTTTTTTTTTTTTTAAATTCTTTGTCAGATTCTTTAATTGTAAATCAAAAATGTTGAGCAAATCTAAGGTTGAAATAGATGGTGATTGTTATCATCTTTCATTTATTTATTTATTTATCATGTATTTTTGGCTTTTTATTATATTTGATTTGATTCTAGTTCTTACTTTGAATGTTTTAATCATATATATATATAAACAAAAATAGCATGACTTTCTTCTAATATTCATCAATCATGTTCATAGATCTTGATTTGTAATTTGAGATCATTAGATATTTATATTGACTAGTTCTTAGTTTATTATTTAACACAAATATATGTGGACTCTTTCAATTCTTAAAAAATTCATGTCCTCACGTGACCTCACTCATTCTCTCAATATTTAAATTTTCTTTTTCTTTTTTATTGCTCTTGCTTTTTCCCTCTTTAGACATTAAAGCCCAATATATTTATTTTATAAATCTATTTGGATTAATACAATGAAATCCTTATATTTTTTTCAAATTATATTAAATATTTTTTATATTTATAAAATTATATTAAATAGTTCTTATATTTTAAAAATGAGATCTTTTCGTCTAAAAATTATTAAATTACTGAAAAAAAATTCATAATATATTTTTTTTTTTCACTCCCGTGTCATTGGGTTGACAAACGGTGGGTTTCCAACCAATGCTACCAAGTTACCAACCCGCTATTCTTTGAAGTTATCCACGCGAAACAAAATTAAAATTGCAAGATAGCCGCAAAATTGAAAGTGACCAACTATAGAAGAACGCTAGAAATCAATAATAGCTACACCCAAGATACCAATAATCTCTCGTGTAAATTTTCCATCTCAAAGCAAATTACACAATGCCAATAAAATAGTGTATCCTTGAAAACCACAACCATTACTGTCCACTATCACTGTCCATCCACATACATAAATAAACTCTGCACAGATAACCATTTTCCTATAAGGAATGAAATAAAAAGATTATCACAAATCACAAATCCATTAGCCCCAAATAGAAAGGAAATCAAGAAATTTATAAATTCCAAAGAATATAAAGGACTCGTCTCCGTAATGGCTGATGTATTTAAATTTTAATAGTATTTTTAATTGATTTAGTAGATTTAATTTTATTTAATTTTTGATTTATTATTAAAATTTGATTTGATTTATTGAGTTTTGAAATATGAAGTAAGACCAAAAATAGGAGAATCTTTGATTCAAAAATCGAATGATTTTTAAGTAAATTTGCTTTCAAAAATCAGTATCCCGTTTGTAGTGGAGTTCAATCTTATTTTTGACCATTCGACTTGATTTTTGTCCAAAAGTAATTTTCAAGACACAAAGGCAAAAATCCGTACCCAATTTTTTAGACTTTAGCACATGATAACCTGATTTTTAGAAAAATAATGCAAAAATTGGATATTCAACATCTTGAACTTTATTTTCTTAAAAAAAATATATAGAGAAGATTTTTTAAGGAGTATAGAGAAAATTTCAAAAGGGTCTAAAGAGAAAGATCTTGAAGAAAAGCATCAAGGATTTCAAATTGAAAAGGCTAACAATTAAAATTAAATTTTGATGAATAGAGATAAATTTTTTCTTAATTTTATTTGTTTTTATTTCATTTTATTATTAGCAATGTTGAAGAATTTCTTAATTTCAATAAAGTTCGTAATTTATTTTTCAATGGTACTTGAATAATTCATTAGAATTAAATGTAATTAATTGAATGATTTTATGATTGAGACTATGATTAATTGACTATTTCATGTTCAATTAAATTGATTAATTTGTTAATCTAGATATAATGTTATGTTTGATAATTGGTCATTATTAAATATTAATTTAAAATGATATATAATGAATTCAGAGAGAAAATACATCATTAATTCATTAGATCAATAAGTTGAAGGATAATATTATTAAGAGATTGAGATACGCTTTAATAAACTTTAAAATTATTAAAGAATTTAATAATTTGCATTAATTTAGTAATAATGAAAGTATACTTGAGATTAATGTTAATATTTATGTAATTGCTTGAGGGATATTTACATATAGTCTAGACTAATTGGTTTAAGTAGACATAGTGTGGATAAGAGCAGCAGATTATCACAATCCATGGTCTGAAATATCAAATCCAACCCCAACTTTAAACGAAATCAAATATTTCAGTACATTTAAAATCCCACACCTCAGTCTTACGCTTGCTCTTACCCCGTAGCTCTCTTCAACATACCAACTCCCAACTCCCAAGCTAAGCGAAAAGCATGCCAATTCACACCCACCACCGCTCCATTCCAGTTTCACCACCGCTCCATTCAGGTCTCCATTCTGATGCGAATAGCGCTTTGGGTTTAGTGGCGCAATTGCTGCTATTCCAAATAACAACTCGATTTTGGGTGAAAATAGGCGCTTTTCTTATGGAATCGATTTTGGGTGATATTGATAAAAATAGGGTAAAAAATAGAGGAAGGAAGTGAAAGGAAAGGGGTTAGTAATTGATGAGAGAGAAAAAAGTGGGGGCGAAAGGAAGTGCTAAATAAGAGAAACTTTAGATTATAATGAAAATTCTAGGAAAGTGAAATAATTTCTGTAAATTAATGAATTGCAGAGGAGATGGTGGTGCGAAGGAGATGAAGTAATTTCTTTGGTTTTTGAGTGAAGAAGGATCTCAGTGAAGGAAAACCAAATTTATTGTTTCACAAAAATAATAAATTGGAAAAAAAAAACAAAATAAAGATATGAAAAACCAAAAAATTATTCATGAATATGTTAATTTGAGTAAGCTAAAACTGCTTTGAGCTGGAGGAAGAGGAGGAATCGGTATTTTTGAGCATTAAAATAAATATTTTAATTAAAAATTAATTTTTAAAATTTTAACTGACAGAAAAAAAAAAAGAAAAAACTGAAGGAAAGTATTTTGTTGTCTAATATAAATAAAAAACATAAAATATTTAATATAATTTTAAAAATATATAAATTATTTAATATAATTTAAAAGAATTAAAAAAATTAAAAAAATTCCAAAATAAATTACCCAACTTATTTTTGGGTGTTTGGATAAAAATACAATTTTAAAAAATAAAATTTTAAAATATCCTTTCAAAATATACTGATATGTTTAACTTAAATTTTTCCTACTTTTAAATTTCAAAATCACATTTTAAATTAATCTGCCAAATACTTTAAAAATTTATTTAACATTTTTTAAATTTCAAAACAGTATTTAATATTTTAAATTAATCTGCCAAATACTCTAAAAACTCATTTAACGTTTTTTAAACTTCAAAATAATATTTAATGTCCATTTTAAAAATATCCAAACACCTCCTTTATTAGTTAAAGTTACAATAGTACAAATTTATCTTCATTTTAAATAAATATAAATTTGAAAATAGTTTTTGCATATTAATGTGGTGAAAAAAAAAAAAAAAAAAATTGATACTACTAGTAAATCGTACAAGTACAAAAGCACTAAAATTGGAAATTCATTTCTCCCCCTCAATCACATATTGCACAAAAAGCGGTTCAAGTATTTAATAAAATTCTGAAAATGTCATTAACCCAAATGACATGTACAAAATCTCAATACTGCATAATTATTTTAGTTGGTAAACATAATCATGTTTCTACATTGGAATGAGCTGCAAGAGAAAAACACAAGTAGTCACCATGTTTCCATAAGTTACTTGCAATAAAATTGCTTCTCACTAAGCAAATAAAGGATTCCAAGCTGAATAAGAGCTCTTATCAGGACTTGATATGCAACATCCATTATGAGACATCATCTTTGGATGACTAGGGATCTTCTTTGATTTTGTTACAAGATCCTAGAACAAACTGATGTAACTAACCAAATTCTCGGAAAGACATAATTGACTGCATTATCTTAGTAGTCATGCCACCAACAGAATTCAATGAACCTATAAAACTAGAAGTAATATATTTACTTGGATCCAGCAGTTTACTCCAACATAAACAAATATTTACTGTTTTAGAGGCTCTTGCTTTTACACTTTCACAGGTGGAAATCACACAACTGTTCTGGGAAAAAGATTATGAGATACTCCTTTGTGTGCTTCGATTTTCTGCTAATCTTCTCCAAGTCATTTTTCCACAATGCAACAAGGTCAAGATAGCCATAAGATAGAGAAGAGGAATTCCGACAATGCAACCCTCAGATGCTAAATTGACCAATGTCTATGAAGATTAAGACAAGAAGTCAGAGTAATTCAAGCAGTAACCACAAGTAACATTACAGAATTATGCACTGAGACGAGTTCTTCCAGCAACACAAAAGGTCAAAAATTAAGCAATATGCAGTACAATCCCAAAGATATGCAACCATAAGCTATTACTCATAAAAAGATAACTAGAGCACATGATAAATGTTATAAACAATCTTCCCAAATTGAAATGATTATTTTAAAATAAATTAAGAATAAAAGGTCACCTATATAACTTTATTTCTAATATGCATCCAACCCAACCCCTTGTCCCGGTACTCCACCATAGTTTTAGATTAACCGATACCAACTCCAAGTCTCCAACTAATGTTATGGAGGCTCATTTTACTTTTCCAAGCTACTTCTATTGCTTTGACACTCTGAATTGCTAATCCTCAACCAAAAGAAAGTGAGATAACTAAAGGAGGCAAAAAATTCACACATGAACATGCATTTACATTTTATGAGGCTTCTGATGTAAACTGTAGCTACAAGAATCACATTCCAACAACAACTTTAACGACTCACACTTCCCAATTTTAAGGTCCTGGTTGGATGGCAAGTGTTTACAATATAAAACTCATTGTTGCTACCAAATTGCTGTTTTGAAATGAATCGTTTTCCAATTTCAGCTTGCAAAGAATATATCAAATATAATTCATGAATAAAATTTATACAAAATAAGTTCCATGAATGTAAAGAAGAAAGCTTTTTGCTTTTACCACCAATCCTGCAACAAGATGAACAACAGGAACAAAAAATTGGTCCACTTTATTCCCTTCTGCATACCCATTAAATGCAATGACCATTGAGAAGGTGTGAATTGTAACAAATGCAAGAGCAATAATAGCTGCAATGTGTAAGACAAAAGTTAGAGAAAATGAACATAGTGCCCAATTAGTTTTAATATATTTGTACATCACCGAAAACTCAAAAAGTTGGCAAATCAGAAAGTCCCCAACAATAACTCTTAATTGCTCCTAATCTACCCAGGTCACAAAATAAATAAATAAATAAGTTTATAGATTGCTTGACATATGCTTAAACTAATTTCATATTGTCCAAAAAAAGTAAAATGTATATATGAAGAACGTACCAGAAATAAGAAAAAATGGAATCTGTGAACAACTATCAATGAAGAATGTTGCTGGGCCAAATGCTGGTGTTAAGAGACTAAGACAAAAGAACACAGCATGGGCTACACCATGACCTAAACCACCAGCTGCATGAATTGATCAAGTAACAATGGCTCATATATCAAATTATAAGGAAAGATATAGAGACAGAACAGGAGAAATTATTTTTATTGAAATTGTACTTTGTCAAAAACATGCACTGCTATTTTTTTTCTTTTTTTCTTTTTTTTCCCCCTTTTTTTTGGGGGGTGGAGTTGACAATGTCTGTCCGCAATACATGTTTATTTAATATGTTATAGAAAAATGAGAATCCTTATCCAACTACCTTTATTGTTTTACAGGGTTACACAGTAAGTTGAAATTCACCATGATGTTGGTATTGGTAAATCCTAGGCTCCAGCCCAGCAAAAGCTTCATTCAAGACAGGTCAGTTAATAAAACCTAGAGTTATGTCAGTAGAGACCAATGGTGAGGACAACATAATGCATGACATATGGTTGAAGACAAAGCTATACTATACATGATGGTAGACAAATCAATATTTGAAGATGAACAAAATATAATTCCATACTTTGACCTCTTTTTTCCTTCCATGTCTTATATGGTTGAACCTAAGGCATTTGCATTTCATCAATATGTAACTGCATATGTTACCAATGTCTACAGTTGTTCATACAATGGAAGGGGACAAAATGGAGTTCAAAATTGCAATTTAAGGGAAGTTTTAGGATTATAGAAATTGGTAACATAAAAGGAATTTGACAGCACTTCAAAGCTTACCTAGAGCAATCAGCATTTTATCTGTCAGAAATAAACGTGGTTTTGAGACCCTATCAGCAAAAGCATCCAATATATCTTCCAACCGCCTACAAGTCCAAAACAATAAGATGTTACAAAAACCAAAAGAAAATTATGTAGAGGAGATCACAGCCTTTAGTATCCTTTGAAGATTGCAAAATAAGTTCTTTACCATGTATTTACCCAAATATACATGTAGACACGCGTCATTTTAAGTTTAAGGAGGAAAAAAAAAAGGTAAAAGAGCAACAGAATGTTCCTGTTCTGTGACATGTTGGAAAATAAGAGAAAAAAAGGGTCATATTTTTAGTTTTAACAAGGTTAACTTTTAATAAGTGAATACAAGTGTGGCAGTATGCCAATTGTGTGGAAATTATTGAAAAATATTACACAGAAATGGAACTGCAGCTACAAGGTTTTCGCATATTAATTAATAACTATTCTCTACTTTCCAGATTCTTTCTAGCTTACAGATTTTGCTAACATTTTCAATTAAGTATTGACCGACTATATATTCTTTCTTGGCTTTATATTAATCTTTATATTTTTAAGGTCTAGTCAACACAATTTCTATGTTAACTCAGAAATATAAAAATTTTACAATGCAAACCAATAATATCCTTCAAAGACGCATTTTGAACATAGAGTACCAAAGCTCACAGCATGAATGGCATATCACTAAAAGAACATGCTTTCACCACAGAGATAGCCTCGTTCAGGAACATAACATACAATTAACAAGGAAATGTATCACATCCCACTAAAAAGTGCTCCCACCATGCAAAAGAAACCGATGTGCTTAAATCTGCATTGAACCTAAATTACATACATGACAACAAGAAACAAACTTGGAAGAAGCACAAAGACATAAACTTACTTGTAAACTTTCCAAAAAAGAACCCGAAGCCCTTCTTGGAAACTAACCGATGTAATTACAAGCAATGCGTATGGCCACCATGTTGTTGATTTCAGAGGAAGAAAAGCCCTCCATACTCCCGAAAGCACAATCAGACTTATAAGCCATAACAGAGTACTACATAAAGTAATTGCAAAAACACATTAGAGAACCAGCAAAAACAGATAGAATTCAAATAAATAAAAAAAGGAAATTAAACAATGCCCATTTCAATTTTTTATTTTGAAGATAATAACAATCTCACCAAATTTTCAATTTCTAAGTAAGATAAATCACACATTCTGGTAATCTGATCTATAACAATCAGAGAATTTAAATAAATTTCTTATAGGAATTAGAAAACCCTAATAAAAAAATTAAAATTAAAGACTCTATCTTCATTTAAAGGTCAAATTATCCCAAAATATAAGGTGGGTAAGCCTAAATTTTTCAACTTTCTTCCATTTTCCCTCTAAAGATTGCAAGTTTTTGCTGGGAAATGTGACAAACGAAAAGAAACATTGTTAAAAAGATAGAAGAGACATTGAAGCGAATTGGTGGTGGGTTAAAAGTACCTGGAGAGGACAGTGAGAATCAAGAAAGGCTTTTTGGAGATAACAGAGACAAAGAGTGAAAGAGAAGGGCCTAAAGCTAGCAAAGCGTAGCCGATCCCTGCGGCTACCGTCATTTTCTCTTTCTCACACAACCTCAACGCGGCCCTTTGTCTCTCTTCTCTTGTGTTTGGAGACAAAAGAAAGGAAAGGAAAGGAAAGGAAAGAGAGAGGGAGGAAAAATTGAAGATTGAAAAGGGGTTTCACTATATTTCAATTTATAACCCGCACACGTTATACTCCTTTAATTTCAATTAATCACTTAAATATACTCAAATTTTATGTCTGACCCACTTAAAAATATTTTCATCCACATTTTGTTCATTTCATTAACGGAATGCTAAGAGGCCAATTTTTTAATTTAAATTAACAAAATGCATAAGTGATCAATTTTTTAATTTAAATTAACCCAAGTCGGACGCCAACTATGTATTTGCTATTTTTGTGGGCGTGAAATAAATTTCAAACTCTTCTTTCTCTTTTTGTCTTTTGTCAGCATATCCACACAAGTGCTTCTCTCTCAGCATGAAGCATATATTTATTTTAATTAATTTTCACTTTTTAACTCAAAGAATTTGTAGAAGAATAGTAAAGAAAAAATTAATTAATATTTTTTATAAACAAAGACCATAATTAGATTCAGAAAAAACAAAAAATCATTGAAAAAAATCATGAATACAATGAGAGTGATCTTTATAATGCAATCTTCTCTTTCTCTCATTGCCAAACTCTAAATAATTGAACCACAGCTTGAGAGGGAGATGATGCACAAGCAGCCAGTTGTGGCAGGCCAACAGAGGAGCAGAGGCTATGGTTTGATTATAAGCCTTAGAAAGTTTAAAAGCTCTATGCTGGGTAGTTATAGATCTGAAAATGGCGACGAATAAGATGTCAAGATGGAGATTCTGATATACGACACAGTCGTTGAGGACGACATGATGATGAGGGCCAAACAACAAACCTAAAAGGAAAAAGACCGCAGAGAAAGAGAAAGTCACAACAAAAGAAAATTAATTTTACATTATTAGTTGCGATGATAATCGTGAAACCTGAATGAGAGAAAAAAGCTGGATATTTGTTGAATGATTTATGATTGAATATTTGTTGAATTCTTAAAACAACTTTTATTTGTTGGGCATTGTTGAAGGTTTAATTTATTAGTTGAATTTGTTTTGTGATATAACTTATTCTGAAAAGCCACCAAGTGTTCAATTTCATTCACAGATCAACATTACTTGTGTTAATCATGAAACTAGAGTGGTGGAATCAAAGAAATTTGGACTTCTTGCAAATTGATAGGGAAAGCCCCGAAAAAGTTTTTCCAATACATCTCCATGGTATTATTGTAATTTTATTGTCTTCTCTTATAAAACTCTGTTAAAGAGATGCTGTTTGATTAATGAGATTTATGTGTCAAAAAAAAATATAATTATAAATTTAATTAAAAATTTTGCTATAATAATTAATAGAGATTTGTATTTGATATTTTCAATCCACACAATTAAGGCATAATTTAAAAATAATTAATGAAATCAATTTTACTAATTTTGATTGGCAAATGTAATTGATTATAATTATGTTTTGGTAGATAATATTTAATTAATTTGTGATTAATTGATAGATTGAGGTCAAATCATGCATACGAAATTGTTAATTTAAATAAAAAATTAATTATTATTTATTTTTTATAAAATAATTTAATATATTAAATTCTTTTTAATTTTTTAAAAATATACTTATTTTTTTATATATATATATATATGAATGATTCATTATATTATCATATCATTTGATCTAATTTAACCTTTAATCAATCATAAAATAGTCAATAATAATAGTAAAAAATAAAATTATTTTTATTTTTATTTTTAATTAATTATATTCTATTTTTACTTTAAAAATATTTTTGTAGAGTTAAAAAATTTATTTTCTAATTTTTTGATAAATTTAAAAATAAAAAATAGACAAAAATATTTTTTAAAATTTATTTTTTATTTTAAAAAAATAATTTAAGGAGAAATTAAATTATTTCTTCTTAAATTTTTAAATATAAATAAAAAATTTATTTTCATATTTTTGACAAATTTAAAAATAAAAATAATTTTTTTAAAAAAAATATTTTTTATTTTTTATTTTTAAAAAATAAAATAAAAAATATTTTTATTAATTTTATTTTCAAAGTTGTCAAAAAATATAAAAATATATTTTTTAACTTTAAACAAAAATTTTAAGTAAAAATATGATATAATTCATTAAAAATAAAAAATAAGAGTATTTTTATTTTTTAATTAATTAAAAATATAATTAAATGAAAAAATTTTATAATATATTATGATATTTATTAGAAAAAATTAATATATTCTTAAAAAATTTGAAGAAATTAGTGTATTAAAAGAAAATTGTAATTAATCTTTAAATAAATAAACAATGATGAATTAAAAAGAAGAGGGAAAGATGGTTCACAGGATGCGTTGTTGCAGAATTGATTAACGACGACAATCCCCTTGGACACGCGCTCTTCAACTCCATTTAGATAGTGATTACATGACATGGCAAAAAAAATATTAAAAAATATTTACTTCACATGATTAACTATATCACATTTATTATTTCAATTAAAATTAGAGATAATTATTTTAAAATTCAATTAAAATTGAAATAATTATTTTATATGATAAATATTTTGAAATTTTTTAATAAAAAATTTTTAAATATTAAATAAGTATTATATATTTATTAATTTAATAGCAAAAGAGCTGTGAGATTTTGAATATGAATAAATGTAATTTATTTTAATTTAAAGGACATAATAAATTTTCAAATTATATTAACATTAGAAATTTAAAATTTTAAAAATATAAAATCATACCATATTAAAATTATACATAACAAATTTATAAAAATTAATAAGATTCATTGTTTAATTACCAAAATCTTTTAAAAAATATTTTTTTGTTTGGTTTATTTGGAAGATGGTATTATATAATAAATAAATATATTACCTTTGTATATAAAAATGCACATTCTTAATTTTGATATTATTATTTAAACTACTTTTGAGAAATATATTTTATTAAAGATCATTAATATAAACTTCACCTATTTTAATTAATTATAAAAATTTCAAATCAGTTAAAATAACTTTAAAACTATTTAGAACTATTTTTTCAACATCTAAAATAGTAATTTTTCTGATATTTTTAATAAGTGAACGTAAAATTGCGAGAATGATGCTAATATGCTGGCTATGACGGAAATTAAAAAAAAAAATAAAATTATAAACTGAGTTTTTAATTTAGTTTTAATTTAAAAATAAATAAATATAATTAAATCAAACATAATCAATAATATACTACATTTTTTTTTATGTATTTTAATACTTTTAAAAATATTTTTTAAAATAGATTATTAAAATTTTATTAATACTATACTAGTCTTTATTTTTTTATATTTTATATTTTTTATTTTTCATATGAGTTAAATTATCATGCAAATTAATAATATTATTAAAATGTGTATTAATTGAAAATTTGAGAGCCAGTCTTTATTTTAAAAAATTAATAAGGGGGATTGGAGAGTCCTACTTGCATTTTTGACAATTGAAACTATATATTTTTAAGTGAAACAATTTATTAATTATCTTATCATTCTTCTAAAATAATTAGAGAGTCATTTTTTAAAATACTCTAATAATTTTTTAGTCTTTCAAAATATAATTTTATTTTAATGTCTGATAAATATATATAATTTCTTTAAATTAATTTATTATTTTTATAAAATTTATCAAATTGACTATCCGAATCAAATATGTTACACTCTGAATCTGAAAGTATATAATCGACATTAGGGAATATAAAAACATAAGGTTTTTATAACCCGTAATCAGCCTGACATCCCACTAAACGATAAATCTAAAATATATCAGCTATAACTGTCATAAAAGCAGGAGTATGGCCCATTTATTAAACATAATATGAAAATAAGAACAATCCTTGCCCCTCAGAACTATCTGTAACACCTCAAATTTTTCGATAATTATAAATAGGACCTTATAATTAATATAATTGATTTTATAGTTCTTAATTAAATAATTAGACATAACATAATAATTTATTACATAAAATAGACAGTTTAAGGTAAAATAATATTTTAGTACTTAAAATTCAATTTTTATATCTAAATTACATAATTAAACACAAAATTTCACAAAATTAATTATGAAACATAAAATTTATATGAAAAATAAATTATGAAAACTAGTAGTACCTAAAATGAGTTTGGGATCAAAGTATAAATATAATAAAATTTGGGGCCAATTTATAAATAAAGAAAATTGAGGGGTTAAATTATAAATATAAAAAATTCAAAAATATCTAAAAAATTGCAGATAATTCTATTTTGGCCCAAAATTTTCTTCTTCTTCTTCCTTAATGGCCGAACTACCTTATCAACCTTTCACCTTTATTTTTCTTCTTCTTCTTTCAAAATTCTTCCATCTAAATTTTACCAAATCTAAATCTAATTAATTTTACACTTTAAATTAAGCCAAAACACCTAAAAACTATAAGAATTCTCATCAAAAATCTAAAGAAAAACTAAAATTTTCAAAGAACAACAAAGTTGAAAAATTAAAGAATTTGAGATAATTACTTTAAATTTGTTTCTATTTCATTAAAAATGACTAGAATGATGAATATAAATGTTTAACTAAGCAAATAGAAGCATGTGTTAAGTTGTAAGAAGAAAACCTGAAGGAAATAGGATTATTTCAAAACCTAGTTTTTGAACTAGATATATTTTATTCAAACCAAGCATAGAATTGAATTATTTATGTTAATCTAAATCTAAATCATACTAAATATATATTGTAGAATCAAGAATTCAAGGAAAGAAAGGTGGTAATGGAGATGAAAGACAAGTTAACCTAAATTGAGTTTTGGTGCTTAAAGTGTGTTTTTGCTCCAAATACTTATCAAGATAAGTTATAAATACATTACAAAGCCTATTTGAACTCTTGGTTGAAGCCCTCCCCCAATTTTCCCTAAGTTGGCCGAATAGCCTTGGTGCCCTCATTTGAATTTTTATTTATTTTCAATGTTAATTTTCTAAAATTTTTCCTTGATTCTTGCTTGAATTGAATTGTTTGACATATTCTTTGCAATGTGATATTGTTATGTATTATTTGGACTAACTTGCATATGCCACCAAACCTTATTTAAATGAATTAAATAATATGCCTATAATATGTTTGATAAAATACCTCAAAGAAATCAATTTACAATCCACCAAATGTTTGACCTAATGTTTCTTACCATTTGACATTTGGATTTTAATAAAACTTAGACCTAACTTAACTATATGCCATTGATTCAAATTTATATGAAAATTCTATCTTTGAAATTTCCTACATTGATGTTGTTAAATTTTATTGTGACAAAAAATAACCATTGAAATATTGATTGATTTGATTATGATTTTCCATGTGCTATTATCACTTTATGTGAACTTATTAATATTTTGGTCCTTACTATATATTATATCTCATTATATGACAGAACTACCTTCCGATGGGGTAGTGGGTGAAACTATCAGTAATGTGCACATTGATTAATTTATTAACCTTAACTAGGAAGGGTTAAATCCTAACTATAAGATCTGATCAATCTTATGTCTTTATACGAGTTTAAACTACTAATAGAGTAGCTAATGAGATTTCATGAGTACGAGACCCTTTATCTGTTATGTTCTGTACCTTTTTCATTAAGCCAATTCTTCCACTTAAATGACTTTATTCTCATTAATTATATGTTGCCCACCTTTTTCCATATGTAAATATTTGATGGATTATTTGTGTAACATCCGGGAATTTTTGAGCCCCAACTGAGTCACTTTTGTGACGCTGTCCTAGAAAATAATAGTATTAATTACACCGCCCGAAAAAATAGCAGTCCGGCTAATTTAAGAATTCTTGATCCAAACCTGGGGGGATTAAGTTAGTTTATTTTATATGAAATTATGGTGAAAAGAAAGAACTAAAAAATATTTAGGAACACTGAAATTTTAAAGAGTGGCAAAATTGTAATTTATGATAACTTTAAAGGCAATTTTAAAAATTTACTGTTTGGGATCCATAATTGATCCATAACCATTTTTAATAAATAGAGTAACTCCAAATGAGCCATTTCACTTCCCACTTCCAAAGTTGAATCCTAACAGAATAACCAGAATAAATTACAGAAGTTTCGGAAAAATTGAAAATATGAATATACGGAGGACTATTTTGTAAATACGATAAAATCTACACTATATAAAAGCCTAATTAGAATTTCTACACACTTAACACCTTCATCTTCCTCTCCAATCCTTGTATGCCGAAATTTCCTAACCAAAACCCATCCAAAATAGTTTGAAAACTTCAGGAAAATTTAATTAAAAACTTAACTACAAATTAAAATCCATCAATTTCTATTTCAATTTCATCAAGGAAGCAAGCTAATTTTTGAGGATTCTCTCTCCTAGGTAATCGGCCAAACCCTCCTATCTATGTAAGTAGTGATTTTATTTGATTAAAAGTTTATTTAAATGCATTAGATGTCAATTAAGTTAGCTAAGTTGATTGATTGCATAAATTAGTATAGTTTAATCATTTTCCTCAAATTTGAAACCCTAGATAGATTATGTTTCATACCTATCTTTAATTAAGAGTTAGATAGTTAATAAATTAGTTAAATTATAGTTATTAGTGATTAGTAGAATCTAATTTGATGATTTTATTATTGTAGAAAATTATTTGGAATAACGTTATACTATTTGTCTCTTATAGCACAATTGGTGAATTTGGTGGACATTTTGGAGATTTAATCATTGAGGTGAGCTTCCTATATGCCATTTTATATGTGTATACCATTGGATTGAATTAAGGAAACCTACCTTGCAAATTGGTTGTTGGCCAAATGGCCTTGGTGGATTTTCCCCTTTATATTTTCTTTGTATTTCTTCATAAATTCAAGCCTATTTTGATTAGTATAATTATGTAAATTGTGCTGATTGTTACACCTATTGTATTGTTGGCATTGTGAAATTGTTATTGGCTATTTGGACTTTAGAAATATTGCACCTATAGCTTAAAAAATAATAACCAAACTTGTACACGCCAATTATTCGATAAAAGTTACACGCCAATTATTCGATAAAAGTCCTAAAAGAACTTATATATATATATATATAGTTTTGTTTACCTTTGCCCAATGTCATTGTCGCCAGCGACATTGGCTAGCCAATGGCACTAGTGATAATGGCAATTGATTAGCTTCATTATTATTTTATACTTACCTATTCATTGTATTCATTGGTAAACCTATTATTGATATCACATAGATATGCAACTAATTTGTTCTAATTGCTGATTATAGACTGTTATTAATATATTCAGTATAGTTATTAATACCTGATCATGGAAATGAATTCATTGATGATTTATATTATATTTGTTACTCTATGTGTGTGAATTTGACAGAACTACTATATTGATAGGGTAGTAGAAGGAAAACCATCAATATTGTACACAGTGACCTACTAGACATAGCTAATTATCCAGAACCCTAGTTGGGAAGGGACTTGTCTCAGCCATAAGGTCTGGCCCACCTTATGTACACAGTGAATATTCAACTATAGCTACAGACCCCTTATACATGTTTTATGCACACATAGACCCACATTTGATTATTGTTAAGACTCAGTTATATTTATTGCTATATTAATGGTACTATTTCCTTTCTATTCACTTGAATTATTTGCTTGTGAGCATTGGTGTGCATAACCTTGATCCTTGATTATTAAATTTTATATTCCTAATATCTATCACCTTTTTTGCATGTAATTTGATATATAGTGGGTTCACTGAGTATTTTATACTCACCTAATTTATGGTTAACATTTTCAGGTTCTGAGCAATAGTGCGGTTCCAGTCTCTTCTCCAAGGAACTGCTGATTATTTTTTATTATGTAAATATATGTTACTTATATATTTTGGTTTTAATCTAGTATGCTCCATGGTTTGTATCAATAAATGGCCTGTAGATATTTTTAGTAATGGAATAATAATAAAATTATATTTTGGTCTGTTAATATAAATATTTTATTTTGATTAAGTTGGACTTGAAAATGGGACAATTTGGATGATATGATGTTATGAAATGAGATTGTGGATATAAATGAATGTCGAATATGATTATTACAGGATAGTATTATATTCCAAGGGTTCTACGGGTGTTGGTCTCATTGACTGTACCCACATCTTAGGACCATCACGCCCGTTTTCTGGGTCATGACATAGGTAGTATCAGAGCATAGGACTATATGAATGGTAACTAGATACAATGTCTATAGACATAGGGTAAACCATAGAGCAATAGGATGTCCTGTCATGTCTATTATATATAGTCAGTTTTTTGTATATTCTGTGATTCTGAACAGATGTTTTTGTGTCTTATAGATATCGAGATGTCAAATCACAGACGAGACAAAACTCTAGAGTCATAACTTGACAGACATAGGGAATTGATGAGAGAGGCCGAGGTGGCCTCAAATGAGTCCCTAATTAGGGAGGCGACAGAGGAACCTCCCAAATCCCGCTAGAGAACAGAGAGTACCTGATTTACAAATGATCCTTGAAGGGCAGAAATGATGCAAAGTTTGTTGAAAATGCGTAGGGAATTCCAGGAGTGAAGATGGGATCGACATGTAATGCCTCCACCAAGGCCACAGGTTGAGCCACCACTTGTAGTCCTAACAGTACCATTAGTTGATTCTGCTCCACCTACTCTAATAGAACCAATAGTAGATCCTGGAGAACGAACAGTGTAGGTATGTCACCGCACTATAGACAAAGGCAAAGTTAGCATGTTCAACTTCTTGAAGCTTAACTTGCCTGATTTTAAGGGTAAAAGAGGAGACGAAGTTATAGATTTCTTGGAGCAGATTGAAAAGGCGGTAAGGAGATTACCGTGCTCAGATGCTAGAGCTATTGAACTAGTGGGTTTGTTACTAAAAGGGAAGGCATGGACCTGGTTTGCTTGGCACATTGAGGACTAGTTATACTAAGATAGACCACCTACTTGGGCTAAGTTTAGAGAAGCCCTATTAAAGGAGTTCTTAACTGAGGGAGTTAAATCCCGAAATCTGATACAATTTGAACAGTTGGGATAGGGGAACAAATCAATTGAGGAATACGCCGACAAGTTCATCAGGTTGAGTAAGTATGCCACTAGAATAGTGCCGACGGAGGCTGATTTGATTTTCAGATTTAAGAGGGATTTACATGCCTCACTTTATAATGCACTGTTGTCAATGGTGTTTACTTCTTTGACCACCATTATTTACAAAGCTATATAGATGGAAGATAAATATAAAGATGAGAGGTCTAAACGAGAGTAGAGAAAGAAGGGTGGTTTAAGTGGATAGTTTAAGAAGGGAAAGACTAGTACACTATCCGGACAGACAGATATTAGTAACAGAGGGGATCAAAGACAACATAATGGTAGTTAGAGGAAGAGGGGCCAGGGTAGAAGCTCCATTGGATAAACGACGTCGGGTTATTCCTAGGGCTCTTCTAGACTTGCATCTTAGGCATCCACTATGCCTACTTATGAGTAGTGTGGTAAACAAAACAAAGGAGTATGTTGGAGTCAGACATGAGCCTGTCTTGGTTATGGTCAGCAAGGCCATTTTGCCAGAGAGTGTGTTAGGCGGACAAATCAGTAGACAACTATAATAGTATCATAGCCCATGGTTCAGATGAGTCAGAGTGGGAACTGAGAGTCAGCGAGCAGAGGCAGAGGCAGATGACAAGGTTCTAGTGGCAGTCAGGCACCAACTGGTAGAGGTCAGGGTCGAGTCTTCAATGTCACACCACAGGAGGCTCAAAAGGCAGATAACACAATCATATGTATACTTCTAGTTCAGAATGAGTTAGCTTAGATTCTGTTTGATTCTGGTGCTACGTATTATTTTGTGTCTCCAATGATTGCATCGAAGTTGCATAAGGAGAGACAATTACTGAGGGTTCCACTAGAGATCTCGACTCCTATGGAAGAAAGTATAGAAGTTAGATACTTTTATCCAGATTGTATTGTAAAAATTGAGGGTAGAACACTGCGTGCTAATCTGATAAAGTTGCCAGTGTTGGAGTTAGATGTGATACTGGGTATAGACTGGCTTATAGTTCATCAGGCCATAATAGACTGCTATGGCAGGAAGATTTTGTTTACCAGGGTGACAAGTATGGAACTGGTATCGGACTAATCTCAGCCATTAGAGCTAGGAGATTGTTACGGAAGAGATATCCTGCTTACCTGGCTTATGTTATTGATATTCAGAAGGCTTCAACAGAGATTGATCAAATCCTAGTGGTTTGAGAATTTTCAGATGTATTCCCTTATGATTTACCAGGGTTACCCCTGGAGTGGGAAAGTGAGATTAAGATAGAGGTTTATCCAAGCACTGATCCGATATCTATTATTCTGTATCGGATGGCACCTAGAAAACTAAAGAAGTTGAAAGTGCAATTACAAGAGCTACTGGATAAGGGTTTTATCAAGCCGAGCAGTTCACCCTGGAGTGCTTTGGTTCTATTTGTGAAAAAGAAGGATGGTTCCTTACAAATGTGCATTAATTATAAGCAGTTGAATAAGGTGACAGTGAAAAATAAATATCCATTGTCACGAATTGATAACCCGTTTGATTAGCTGCAAGGAGCTAGTCATTTTTCTAAGGTTGACTTAAGATCTGGGTATCATTAGTTGAGGATTAAGAAATAGGATATACCCAAGACAGCTTTCAAGACTCAGTACAGATGTTATAAATCCCTAGTGTTACCGTTCGGGTTAACGAATGCTCCAGCAATGTTTATGGATCTTATGAATCAAGTCTTCAAACCCTTCTTGGATAGATTTATCATCGTGTTTATTAATGATATTTTGATTTATTTGAAGAGTGAGGAGGAGCATGCAGAGCATCTGAGGATAGTATTACAGACATTGAGGGAGCATCGACTGTATGCCAAGTTATCGAAGTGTCAGTTCTAACTCACAAAAGTGTGCTTTCTAGGACATGTTGTTAGTAAGGATGACATTAAAGTTGATCCTCAAAAGGTAGAGGCAGTAGCTAATTGGCCTCGACTAATTAATGTTATAGAAATCCACAGCTTTCTTGGAATGGCAGGTTATTATTGGCAATTTGTTAAGGATTTCTCCAAGATAGTTGCACCGTTGACTAAATTGACCCGAAAATAGGAAAGGTTTATGTGGATTGACGAATGTGAGAAGATTTTCCAGACTCTAAAGTCGTGTCTTACCACTGCTCTAGTATTGGTATTACCAACAGAAGAAGATAGATTTACTGTGTACTATGATGCATCCAGAATCGGTTTGGGGTGTGTGCTGATGCAAAACAAAAGGGTGATCGCTTATGCTTCGAGATAGTTGAAGAAGCATAAGATGAATTATCCCACACATGATTTGGAGATGGCTGTAGTAGTGTTTGCATTGAAGATTTAGAGATATTACTTATATGGGTCTAAATGTGAGATCTATATGGATCACAAAAGTCTACAGTATATTTTGCAACAAAAAGATCTGAACCTTAGGCAATGTAGATGGATGGAGTTGCTTAAGGATTATGATTGCGAAATATTGTACCATCTGAGTAAGGCAAATGTGATAGCAGATGCTTTGAGTCGAAAGTCAATGGGTAGCCTGACTCACATTTCAGACATTAGAAGACCGTTGATCCGGGAAATGCAAAAACTGGTTGATATGGGAGTTCAGTTAAAGTTGGGACCCTAGGATTGTAACAAGGCTCTGATAGCCCAATTTTGAGTTAAACCACTATTAATAGATGAGATTACAATAGCTCAAGATCAGGATCCTTACTTTGTGAAGCTAAAAGAAGATGTTCTTAATGGAAAGGTTACAAATTTTACAGTTAGTGATGGTTGTGCCAAATGTAGATGGATTACGGGAACAGGTGATGAAGGAAGTACATTATTCTCATTACAGTGTCCATTCTGGTGTTACAAAGATGTATCACGTCTTGAGACAGTTTTACTGGTGGCCTAGCATGAAGCGAAATGTGGCTAGATTTGTATCAACCTGCCTAACTTGTCAGCAGGTTAAATTTGAGCATTAGAAATCATCAGGGCTGTTACAAGAGATTGAATTGCCATAATGGAAGTGAGAGCAGGTTACTATGTACTTTATAGTTAGTCTACTAAGGACTACCCGAGGGTATGATTCTATATGGGTGATTGTGGACAGATTAACTAAGTCTGCTCACTTTTTGAAGGTAAAGACTAGCTATACAACATCACAGTATGCCTAACTTTATATGGATAAGATAGTCCGACTCCACAGTGTTCCTTTAATGATCATTTCTTATCGAGGGACACAGTTTACATCTTGATTTTGACAGAAATTCTAGGAGAAATTGGGTACACAATTGAGATTCAGTACAGCTTTCCATCCACATACTAATGGTTTGTCCGAGCAGACTATTCAAACATTGGAGGATATAATCTGACATTGTATTTTGGACTTCAAAGGTAATTGAGATCAGTACTTACCATTGATAAAGTTTTCATATAATAACAGTTACCACTCCTCTATTGGAATGGCTCCATATGAAACATTATGTGGTAGGAAATGTAGATCCTCAGTATGTTAGGTGGAACCAGGGGAAAGCATTTAGAAGGCCTAGATTTGATTAAGGAAACTATGGAGAAAATGTTTATCATTAAGGAGCGAATGAAGATTGCCTTTAGCAGACAGAAGAGTTATGTCGATCTGAAGCGCAAGGATATGCATTTTATCGAGGGGGATCATGTATTCCTTAAGGTTTCCCCTATGAAAGGAGTGATGAGGTTTGAAAAGAGAGGTAAACTATCACCTTGGTATATTGGGCCATTCGAGATTTTGGAATGAGTTAGAGATGTTGCTTATCGGTTGGCTTTACCACCTAGCCTGAGCCATGTTCATTATGTGTTCCATGTATCGATGTTCTGTAAGTATATAACAGATCCATCTCATATATTGGAATCACAGGACATCGAGATAGAGGAGGATTTGACTTATGAGGAAATGCCAATGGAGATTATTAATCGACAAGTCAGGCAGCTTCACAATAAGGTGATTCCAATGGTGAAAGTCCTGTGGAGGAATCAGTCTGTGGAAGATTGTACCTGTGAGAGCCAGATTGATATGCGCTCTCGGTACCCACGGCAATTCCAATAATCAGGTGCGTATTATTTTAATTTCGAGGATGAATTTATTTTTAGGGGGTAGAGTGTAATACCTGGGAATTTTTAAGCCATAACTGGATCACTTTTATGACACTATCCAGAAAAATACTGGTGTTAATTACATCGCTCAGGGAAATAACAGTCCGGCTAATTTAAGAATTTCTGATCCAAATCTAGGGAGATTAAGTTAGTTAATTTTATGTAAAATTATGGTGAAGAGAAAGAACTGAAAAACCTTTGGGAATACTGAAATTTTAAAGAGTGGCAAAATCATAATTTATGGTAACTTTAGGGGCAATTTTGAAAATCCATTGCCTGGGATCTATAATTGACCCAAACCCATTTTTAATAAATAGAGCAGCTCAAAATGAGCTATTTCACTTCCCACATCCAAAGTTGAATCCTAACAGAATAACTAGAATAAATTACGAAAGTTTTGAGAAAAATCGAAAATATGAAAATACGGAGGACTATTTTGTAAATACGATAAAATCTACTTTATTTAAAGGCCTAATTAGAATTTTCTATACACTTAACATGTCCATCTTCCTCTTTAATCCTTGTATGCCTAAATTCCCTAGCCAAAACCCATCCAAAATAGTTTGAAAACTTAAGGAAAATTTGATTAAAAACTTAACTACAAATTAAAATCCATCAATTTCTATTTTAATTTCATCAAGGAAGCAAGCTAATTTTTGAGGATTCTTCCTCCAAGGTATTCATACAAACCCTCCTATCTATGTAAGTAGTGATTTTATTTGATTAAAAGTTTATTTAAATGCATTAGATGTTAATTAAGTTAGTTAAGTTGATTGATTACATCAATTAGCATAGTTTAACCATTTTCCCAAATTTGAAACCCTAGATAGATTATGTTTCATACCCATCTTTAATTAAGAGTTAGATAGTTAACAAATTAGTTAAATTATAGTTATTAGTGATTAATAGAACCTAATTTGATAATTATATTATTGTAGAAAATTATTTGGAATAAAGTTGTGCTATTTGCCTCTTATAGCACAATTAATGAATTTGGTGGATATTTTGGAGATTTAAGCATTGAGTTGAGCTTCCTATATGCCATTTTACATGTGTATACCATTGGATTGAATTAAGGAAACCTACCTTGCAAATTGGTTGTTGGCTAAATGGCCTTGGTGGATTTTCCCTTTATATTTTCTTTATATTTCTTCATAAATTCAAGCCTATTTTGATTAGTATAATCATATAAATTATGTTGATTGTTACACCTATTCTATTGTTGGCATTTTGAAATTGTTGTTGGTCATTTGGACTTTGGAAATATTGCACCTATAGCTTACCAAATGACAACCAAATTTATGCACACCAATTATTCGACAAAAGTCCTAAAAGAACTTATATATATATATATATATATATATATATATATATAGTTTTGTTTGCCTTTGCCCAATGCCATTGTCGCCAGCGACATTGGCTAGCCAATGGCACTAGTGATAGTGACAATTGATTAGCTTCATTATTATTTTATACTTACCTATTCATTGTATTCATTGGTAAACCTATTATTGATATCACATCGACATGCAACTAATTTGTTCTAACTGTTGATTATAAACTGTTATTAATATATTCAATATAGTTATTGATATATGATCATGGAAATGGATTCATTGACGATCTATATTATGTTTGTTACTCTATGTGTGTGAATTTGACAGAACTAGTATATTTATGGGGTAGTAGGGGGAAAATCATCAGCATTGTGCACAGTGGTCCATTGGTCATGACTAATTGTCCATAACCCTAGTTGGAAAGGGACTTGTCTAAACCATAAGGTCTTACCCACCTTATATATATAGTGGATATTCGACTATAGCTACAGACCCTTTATATCTGTCTTATGCATACACGAACCCACATTTGATTCTTGTTGAGACCCAATTATACTTATTGTTATATTAATGGTATTGTTTCCTTTCTATTTACCTGAATTATTTCCTTGTGAGCATCGGTGTGCATAACCTTGATTCTTGATTATTAAATTTTGTATTCCTAATACCAATCACCTTTTCTGCATGTAATTTGGAATATAGTGAGTTCACTAAGTATTTTATACTCACCCAATTTGTGGTTAATATTTTCAGGTTCTGAGCGATAATGCGGTTCCAGTCTCATCTCCAAGGAACTGCTGATTATTTTTTATTATGTAAATATCTATTACTTATGTATTTTGGTTTTAATCTAGTATGCTCCATGGTTTGTATCAATAAATGGTCTGTAGATGTTTTTAGTAATGGAATATGATAAAATATTATTTTGGACTGTTAATATAAATATTTTATTTTGATTAAGTTGGACTGGAAAATGGGACAATATAGATGATATGATATTATGAAATGAGAATGTGGATATAAATGAATGTCAATATGATTATTACAGGATAGTATTATGATATTCCAGGGGTTTTACAGGTGTTGGTTGTCACTGACTGTACTCACATCTTAGGACCGTCACGCCCATTTTTTGGATCGTGACAATTTGTATTCTACTTAGCACTTTATGCATAATGATGTGTTTATAACTCACTAAGTAGTAATACTCACTTTTTAGTTATTTAACATTTTCATGTCAGGAGTAGTTGAGATAGTTCCTGAGGCTTTTTTTCTTCTTCTGAGGAACCAACTTCTTTTTGTTATGTAAATATTCTAAGCTTACATCTTTTGTTATTCTGTAGTAGCTCAATGGCTAAATAGTTAGTGGCTTATATGTTTAATATATAGATAAATAATATTAATTAATTAATTAGCATATTATGAATTATAAAATTAAATGTTGATGATGGTTTAAAATATGAGAAATATATGTTGGAGTTGAAGTGGGAATGGAATATGAAATTCGGGGTTAATAAGTTTATGGCAAGAGTTTTACGGGTGTTGGTTGTGTAGGCGAATCTTATACCCTAGGACTGTCATATTCCATTTTTGGGACGTGACACTATCATACCCATCATATCATTAATACTGCCATAAAAAAAATTTGCTCAATAGTAAGCCTCATAAATGAGGAAACTCAGTTATCCTCTAACAAAACAACTCAAACTTTCAAGAGACCAACATAAAGATAATAATGCAAAGCTATAGATTTAAAATAAAAAATGAAAATAAAATAAATAATTACATAACCTCTACTGCTAGAGGAAAAATGACAGGAACGACTAGACAATAATCCAACTTCTGATGCTCACCTGCAAATTAGAAAAATAGGTGAACAGGTATGAGCATTCAACTCAGTGAGCTATTTAGAATAATATAACCTACCAAACACATACATATATTTATGCAATGTAATATGCTCAATCATCACAGTTCAATCATACTTTCACATAAAACATCAAATCATCCAAAGATAAAAATTAATCAACAGGAACCGTCATAAATCTCAATATGGGAAGCCGATACCCCATACCTGGCTCTCTGATTCCAAGTATTATCTCTTAGATCCAATTCATAAGGTTCTGCTGTCACAGTCATAACCAAGTAGCGTCAACTCGATTAGCAAGCAACATGAGCAATGAGCAAGCCCGTTGTCACGTTAGTCATAGCTTATCATATCATACTCATCCATCCATAATCATCATATCATAATCATAATCATATTGTCACGACCCGACCCTATTGGGCATGTGACTGGCATTAGGGAATGGGAAAGTATAAGACTTCCGGAACCCGTAGTAAGCTTGACTTACCATTAAACAATAAAACTATAATATGACAGCTATAATTGTCACAAAACAAGGGCTAAGAGCCTACCTGTCATGCAGAACCTGAGCAAAAATATCAAATTTCTATCATTTAAGGCTATCATCATCCATATAACATCATCAACTTCATATTTCTACTTAACAAACTTCAAACTGAACTATGACCATAAATCTAATACTTAATATAACAATGCAGAGCTCTAAAGAATTTAATACAATAAGTATAAAATAATTACATAACAAAATAAAATAATTCCACTACTTGAGGAATAGAAGGCAGGAAAACTCAACTTAAAAACTTAATCTCTGTGAGCTCAACTTAGAACCTGGAGAAAAATATTTGAATAGGGGTGAGTGTTCGACTCAATGAGCTAATATAAATTAATTTAACATGTAAGCCATTTATTAATCTATATGAAGTGCCATATTACACATAATCATCCATAAACATACATAACATCCATGATGGAAAATGTCCGTAGAATCCAACCACATCTATATTTTTATTTATCATAAATGGGGAGCCGACCACTTCCCTTGGCTCTCTTAAAATCCAATTATGGGGCTACTATGAGATCAACTCAAACCAGACATCCTTATACTCTATTACCCATGTCCAAGGATCACGATGAGACCATTCTCTAACCAGACAATCATTGTAATAAACATCGTCATATCATATCATATTATATCATTAATGTTTTCTGTGTTAGTAAAGCTGGATTCCACATCATCCTATTTTCCATCACAACCACATACATACATATCATTCAACATCATATGATATGACATAAACATACATCATGATTCTAAATCTAATGCAATAGTGATAGCTTATATACATATATATTCACATTCATTAAATGTTTACATGTTATGCTTAGATGCAGAGTTAAATTAAAATACATCAACTCACAAATTTGACGATCATCAAACTAGTTGACTCCTTAGAGCGCCTTCTGACTGACAACAATGAAAGGCATTTGAAGTATTGGATCAGATACAAGAATTATTAGAATTACATTTAAATATTGATTTAGAAATAAAATAATGAATTTCAGACATTTGCCAAAATTTCGGTAGAGTTTTCCTTAAAATAGGACTTAACCTTTTGAAATGAAAAAGATAACACTTCCAATAAATATTTTAAAAATTCATATCCAACACCATCAAATCAATTGACCCCTCTTGGGTCTCCAACTTATCAACCCAATAATTATGATCAATTTACTCATCTCAAATACCAAATCTAATTCACTAAATAATTATTTATAACAGTTTAATATTCCAACTCAATTCAAGCATTTAATTCATCATTACTCATACACTAGAAATAATAATAGTAGTGAGTAATTTATTTACCGATACTTAATTAAAATAATACTTCGTAAATAATTATTCACTAAATCATTGATAAATAATCGAATTAAAATTAATATTTATATTTGATTACTTTAAAATATTTAAAATAATTTCATCATCAAAATATTTTTGTCTCAATAATCCATTTATCAAACTTTAATAATTATCTTAATTTAATATCTTTTATAGACTTAATTTAATTACTTACTTCATTAAATTACTCTACAATAATTTAACTTTTCAGTATCTAAATTCCACAAATATTATCCACATAATTTTCATAAAAATTCTAAGTCAATATAATAAATTTATCTTAATTATTACATTCAATAAAAACACAATTTTTTGATAATTCATTGCCCTAAATTTCTTAAACCAACGCCAAACTCAATATTTTTCCATAACTCCCTTCCAAATAATTTCCATAATAATTCTAAATAATCTAAAATAATTTATCTTAACTCATCCATGCTAAATAAATACAGTTATTAAATTTTAACTACTTAAATTATCCAATACCAATATAAATATACAATCATTTTCATAAATTTATCTCCAAATAATTAATAAATAAATTTAGAATAAATTTAAACCTAATTACTAGAAATTTGTAGGAAATCTACACGTGTCCACATTTTTCAGTTCTGGTATTGGTCTCTGATAGGGGCAAAATTAGTGTCATTGGAAAGATTATGAAAAAAGGAGTTCAACAAAATTAGAGTCACTAGAATTGGTAGTCGGAATTGGCTGGAATCTGCCATAAAAAGTCTGATGATTTTATTTTTTAATCTCATTTTCCAGCGAACTTCATATGACAAATTGGGTATCAAAAGAAAGCTGGGATCAAGACAAAATCATAGGAATAAGAATCACTCAATTTGGAATTCAAATGAGAGAGTTATGATTAATTAAAATTTTTGACCAATATGGTCACGAGAGCTACTTTAAACATAAATAACTCCTTACCTAGTGGTCAGAATTGAGCAAAATTGGTGCCTACGAACTCTCCTAATGACAGGTTATATGGTGGTATAGAAGGTGTCAATCACCTCTCTCTAGTTTGGCCAAAATCAGCACCGGAATAGCCGACCATCTCTTCCTCCTCTTCCCTTCCTTTGCTGCTTCTTCGTTTCCAGTAGATTTTAATCTACTGATAGTCAATCCGAGGCTGACGACAATCTCTAATTGGTTCTTCTTCTTTTTTTTTAAATATTTATTGAAAATTTATTTTAAGTCTAAAATTTATAAATAAATAGTTAATAAAATCTTTATAAAATGTATTTTATTTTAACATATTAAAACTTGAAAAATAATATCTTTCTAATTTAGTAAAATTATTTAAAAATAAATTTAATTTCTAAAAATTGTTAAAATAATAATAATAATAATTAAAATAATTTATTTAACTAAATAAATGAGTATACAAATTAAATTATTAAATAACACATAATAATATGACGCTAATTAAAATTAAATTAATTTTGAAAAATATATTTCCCTTTTACTTTTAAATATTTATTCTTTAAAATATAATAAATCCTAAAAATACTTTTATATTCATAAATTTAATTAAATAATAATAAAATAATTATTATTTATTAATAAAATATGATTTTTAAAAATATTTCACTCATCACATCAATTATGGCACTAGATTCATCACATGAATGCAACATTCACATGAATCCAATGCAACATTAATTAAATGAGGAGAATGTAGTGTTAAATTAAACTATATAATTTACTAATTTGACAACCAAGCCACTAATTCCCCTCAAAGCACTTGAAAGTCTGACGACTAAAAAATACCTGAAATATCTCGATTAAAAAATACGAGAATTATTAGAAGAAGACAATCCAACTACTAAAATTATAAGAAACGATTTTCAATAAATTTGTTGAAATTTTAGCAAAATCTCATCTAAACTAGAACATAGCCCCCTGAAACAAAAATTATAACGCTTCCAATAAATAGCTCATAGGCCCGTTTCTAAAATTAACAGCTCAATTTATACCTCATGAATCTCTATCTCAATAATAAATATTTATAATAATTATTGTACTCCTCTATTACTTGATTTCAATAAATAATTATTTATTATAATATTGTAATACATTTTTCAATAATTATACTCATAATCGATTATTATCCAAAATAATGATTTACGAAATATAAAATAATCCATCCATTAATTATTCTGAATTTAAATTCTTAATAGCAGTCTCTAATAAATTAAATAAACTCTCAATGATTAATAAACCATAATTAGTAAATTACTAATTAATAATCAATTCATCAAATAATTCATTTAACCAATAATTTAATTATCTCAATCTCCAAAAATAATAATAATTTTTTATAATAATCCGATAAATTATTTCAACTAATTTAAATAATTATTCCGCAATAAATTTTAATATTAATATCCATATAATTGAGTAAAAATAATTTTTCATTGAGCTCCAATAATTTATTTATATTTAATTTAATTTATTCATCTATTTTAACTATTGCCTATTAAATTTACTCCATAATAAATTAATTTTCGTCACTTAAATTTCACAAACATCAATCAAATAATTTTTATAATAACTTCAAATTAATTATATCAATTTATCTTAATTTATAAACTTAATTAATATACATTTATCATTTATCATTTATTCGCAGCCTAAATATTTTAATATTAATGTCAATATTTAATAATTTTTATATTTTTCTCTAAACATAACTTAAATAATTTATAAATAATTTTAGAATAATTTAAAACTCACTCACTCACTTGCAGTCTGAAAATTATGCATGTGTCCCAATATTTCGATCCCGATTCCGATTTTCGATTAAGGTAAAATGGATACCATCGAAAAACTGGCGTCCAGAGGAGTTCGTAGGAATAAGAATTGTCATGAAAAGAGGCCGAGAATGGTTTGAAATGGTCTGAAAATCCTCACCGCTGGCCACTACGGACGACACTTAGGCCACTGTCTGACTGTCGTTGGCAATGAGTTTTGGTGGCCGGCTTCTTCGACGAGCCGCAGTTCCTCCTAGCCAGCGCGTGTTTCCAGGCGGTTATCAAAAGTCCGACTTCCCGACGGACAAAGCTTCTCTCTCTCTCTAATCGACTTCTGCCAACCTGTCATCTTTTCTCTTTTTCCCGTTGCCTGCTCTGCCTTTCTTTCTTATCACAAATATATATATATTAAAATTAGAAAATTTTTAAACAAAATCTGGAGAATTTCATATTTTTTCCCTTTCCAATAAAATAATAATAATTAATAATAATAATATTATTATTAATATTTAATATAATATAATGATAATAATAAAATATTTAATTTAAATAACTAAATAAACCATCATAAAATTAAATAACACATAATAAAATTAATACAATAATTATAAAACTAATAATTAACAATTCATATACAATAAATTTATAAAATTAAAAATCAATTTAAAACAGTATATAATTTACACTGCTTTTATATAATTATTTTCTTAAAATACGATAAATCCCAAAATTAATTTCTTATTCATAACTTTTAATTAAATATTCCTAATTAATTATTAATTAATCATCGAAATATGATTTCAAAATGTTCTAAAAATATTTTATATTTTTTAAATATTTTTAAAATATTATTATTCTCAATAAAATATAAATTTAAAAATAATTCAAAAATACAAATGTTACAAAATAATTTTTTTTTGAGTATTTTTTTAAATATTATTAATTAAAAATTAAAGTATTTAAAAACTAATGATATTAATTTGATTAAAAATTTGGATAAAGTACGTATAAGTATGATGTGGTTTTACACTTATTTTTTTTAAGGCTTATGATATTTTTTTTTCATAATTTAAGGAACGTGATTTACGTTGTTAAATAATTTAATAATTTAATAAAAAATAAATTACTAACATGTCAGCCATTTATCCTTGACATGAAAATTAATTAATTTTTTATTTATTTACGTGTAGCTTACGTGATAAATGATATTATTTAAAAACAAAAATTAAATTGCAAACTCAAAAAATTTCTAAACAAAACTCGTTGCAAACCCAAAAAATTTCTAAACAAAACTCAACCACCTAATTTCTCTCTTTCTCTCTCTTTTTATTATATTTTAAATTAAAAAAGAAAAAAACCAAGAAACAAGGTTCCACTTCTTTCTCCTTCAAATCAGTTTCCATTGATTCTACCCTCTCACCTCTGTAAAAATTTGGGGTTGAGGGGGCTGTTGTGTATTTTTACATAACAGCTCCTCATGTGTTCCATTTTAGCTATTTAAAAAATTTTATAAAATTTTATAAAATTTATATTTTGATGGTGTTTGATCTAATGAATCTATTGATATATTTTTTTTATGCTAAACAAAAATTATTTGGATAGCTAAAAATGCATTATAAATTTATAAAATTTTTTAAATAGCTAAAATGGAACACATAAGAGACTACTGTGTAAAAATATACAGCAACCCATCAACCAAAAAATTGTCCGTCATAATCAAATTGGCTTAGAAAAGGGCACATTGCCAACTGCAAGCAACCAAAAAGCAAACAAAACCCAAAATAACAATACCCATATAAGGGATCAAAAGAACAATCTACTTCCCCTTTTTTCATCTTCTTCCTCCCTCAAATTCAATGCTCATATCCAATTTTCCACATTCACATCTAAATTGCTTGCAGAGATTGTTACTTTCTCTTTTTCTAATGGACAAACCGTTGTACATTAACCGCTTTTGTTATCATTTTTCAATCACTCGATACCTGGGCAGAATTGAGATCATCGAGAAATCGTCCAATCGGGATCAACGAGAAATCGACGGTACCCATGTTTGTGTTAGATTTCTCGGTGATCCCGATTGGGCAATTTCTCGATGATCTCGATTTTGTCGAGTTATCGAGCAGGTGGCCTTTAAGTCCTTGTCACCGGAGCAGCTGGATTTGTTGGTACCCATATCTGTGCTGCAATGGGTCGCCATGGGGATTGCATAGTTGGCCTTGATAATTTCAATGCCTATTACGACCCATTTTGAAACAAGCTCGTCGTTCTCTCTTAGAACGAACTGACATTTTTATTGTGAAAGGGGTATCAATGATCCTGCCCTGTTAAAAAAGCTATTTGAATTGGTTCCATTCACACATGTGATGATCCTTTGTTTAAAAAATTTTTGGATTTTCATTTTATTTATTTTTAAATAATAATATTTTGCCATGTCAGCTTTATGTGATTGACACTATAACACCCAATTTTTTTTTATTAATTTTAAAATATTATTTTAATCAAAGAATAATAATATTTTAAATAATATTTAATGAATATAAAAATATTTATCAATTGTATAATATTTTATTATATAAAGTAAAGAAAAAAAAATTAATTTTTTAAGTATACATTTTGATATTATTTTATTATATGATGAATTATAAATTATTAGTTATTCATTAATTATTGAGTTAATTATTTTAATATTTTAAATTATTTAGTGATTTTATTAGTTAATGTTTAAATTAAGATGTTTAAATTAAGATTTTATTATATATATATATATATATATATATA
>CANXYC011316635.1:0-12721 GCA_948193065.1 Aleurites moluccanus
AGACAAATCCTATCTTGATCACTCAACATCCCTCTACATAATTTATGGCATATCCAATTGTTGTTTTTATAGTACATCCTGTTACGGAAGACGTTTAACAGTATCAAGATATACAACTCCTTATGTTCGGATCTTTGATGAACTCAAGTCAAAGGATCATACTATTATTATCACTATGAGAAATACTTATGACACTCATACAACAATCCATGTAGTATTCTCATGGTAGGTCAATCTAGTATATAGTTCTCCAACATGTACTTATGTGTTGACTTGATATCTCATATCCATGACTATTGTCATCAATCACTACACATACTAGTCTCGACGTATTATTGATATCCCATTTCACAATAATACTTGACTAGAGATGGTTTTAGAATATCTTATTCTAGGGACATTATTATAATAATTTATATTACACAGTTATTCAAATAATCATAAAAATGAAAGCCATAAATATATAAATCATGATATAAAATGTACCAAAAACAATCATCTGATGATTGGTCTTTAGGGCACAAATCCAACATGGCCTTCCCTGGGTGATAGAGAATCTCACAGTCATAATCCTTCAGAAGCTCTATCCATCTGCACTGCCTTAGATTCAGATCCTTCTGCTGAAATATATACTGCAGACTCTTATGATCAGTATATATCTCGCATTTCGACCGATACAGATAATGTCTCCAAATCTTCAAGGAAAAAATAATTGTTGCCATCTCCAAATCATGAGTCAGATAATTTACTTCATGCTTCTTTAACTGACGAGAAGCATAAGCAATTACCCTACCCATCTGCATCAGTACACACCCTAGCCCAATTCGTGAAGCATCACAATACACTGTAAATTTCTCTTCTTCAACTGGTAATGCCAAAACCGGAGCACTGTAAGGAAATACTTCAGAGTCTGGAAGCTATGGTCACACTCATCCATCAAGACATATCGCTCCTGTTTCCTCATCAGTCTAGTCAATGGAGCTACGATACGGGAGAAATCCTTCGCAAACCTCTTGTAATATCCAGCCATACCTAGAAAGCTGCGCACCTCTAAAATACTTATAGGCTGGGGCCAATTAGCTACCTCCTCAATATTCTGAGGATCCACCATAATACAATCCTTGCAGATAACATGCCTAAGGAAGCACACCTTAGTCAACCAGAACTGACACGTAGATAATTTAGCATACAACCGATGCTCCCGAAGTGTCTATAGCACAATCCTCAAATGCTCCCTGTGCTCCTCCTCACTCCTAGAATAAATAAGTATGTCATTAATGAAGATGATGAAAAATATATCCAAATACGACATGAACACCCTGTTCATCAGATCCATGAAAGCCGCTGGAGCATTGGTCAACCCGAATGGCGACACTAAAAACTCATAATGACTATAGCGAGTTCTGAAAGTAGTCTTAAGTATATCACTCTGCCTGATCTTCAACTAGTGATACCCATACCTTAAATCAATCTTAGAAAAATGGCTGGCATCCTGCAGCTGATCAAATAAGTCATCTATCTATGGCAATGGATTCTTATTCTTCACTGTGACTTTGTTCGGCTGCCTGTAATCAATACATATCCTCAATGAGCCATCTCTCTTCCTCACAAATAGTACCGGTGCACCCCAAGGAGAACTGCTCGGTCTGATAAACCCTCTATCCAATAGCTACTGTAACTGTGTCTTCAACTCCTTCAGTTTAGCTGGAGCCATTCTGTATGGCGGAATGGATATTGGGTTTGTGCCTGCATACACCTCTATCTCAAACTCAATCTCCCTGTCAGGGGGCAATCCTGGTAACTCCTCAGGAAATAAATCAGAAAACTCCTAAACAACCGATATCTGCTCCAATTGTACATAAGACTTTTGTACATCCACTACATGTGCTAAATAGGCTGAACATCCTTTCCTAAACATCCTCTTAGCCTAGATAACAGATATCAAGTTAACCCAGAACTCCCAAATCTCACCTTGAAACTCAAACTTTGGCTGCCTTTCAGGCTGGAATCTAACCCACTTCCGATAACAGTCTATCACTACCCAGTGTCACGTCAACCAATCCATACCCAAAATCACATCTAACTCAAGAACAGACAACTCAATCAAATTAGCACGCATGATACGATCATCAATCTCAACAATACAATCAGGATAGAAATAAGCAACATCCATAGCATCACCCATAGGAGTAGCAATAGTCAATGGCATATCTAATTACCTCCTTTCCTTATTCAATTTGGATGCAAAATGTGGTGACACAAAAGAATGAGTTGCACCCTACTCGAATAAGGCATCAACAATCTCATTCTGAACCAAAATAGTACCTGCGACAACATTGTTTGATCTCTGGGCTTCCTAAGTCTTGACAACAAATACTCTGCCCTGACCCCTACTAGCTGGAGGTTGACTGCCACTAGGATTCTGTCCTCCCCTTCCTCTGCCCCTAGCTACAACCTCTCTACCCAGATTCTAACTAGCCTGAACCACTGGCTGAGATATTATAACTGATGGCTGCTGATCAGCCCTCACTGGACAAGTGTTAATATAATGGCCCTACTAGCCACACCTCAAATATGCTCTAGACTGCCTCCAACACTCCCTTCCAAGCCTACGACCATAATACACACAAGTAGGAATGTTGGGTGCCTGTGTAACCGGCCTCGAAGAACCCTGGGAGTAAACAGGCGCTAACTGAACCACTAGTTGTCCCCTACTCTGTAATCTCCTCCTCTGACGACTGGTTGGAGATCTCTGCTTAAATCTGGGCACTGGCTCAACTAGTCTAGGATGGGAGATGCTCTCCCCACTCATACTCTGTGATCCTGGACCACCCTTCCTTTTCTGATCCCTCTTTGCCTTCTTAGTCTTGTATTTCTCCCCCATCTGAGGAGCCTTATCAATCACTATAGTTAATGATGTAAACTCTGTAGCAAGTAAGGCATTATGCAGTGCAGCATGCAAACCCCTACAAAATCTACTAATCAGGTTTGCCTCCATCGGTACAATGTGAGAAGCATACCTACTCAATTGTATAAACTCCTTGGCATACTCCTCTACAGATCTATCTCCCTGCTCAAGCTACTCAAACCTAACCAAATTACGGGTCCTCACACCCTCAGTGATGAACTCATTGATCAGACCCTGTCTGAACTCTGCCCAAGTGGGTGGGTGCTCTCTATAAAGTCTAGTCTCCATATGCCTCAAGAACCATGTCCATGCTTTGCCGTTAAGCAATAGATGGACCAACTCTACTGATCTCAACTCTAAACAAGGTAGTCTCCTCACTACCTTTTCCACCTCCTCCAAAAAGTCAACTGGATCTGTACCCCTATCTCCTCTGAACTCCAGTAAGTTTAGCTTCAGAAAGCTAAACATAGAAACTCCACCCTCCTCAATCTCTCTCCTGCCTCCCTATGCAGCTGGCTCCCTCTGAGCCCCCACTGGCTGGAAAGGAGCCAGTGCCATTACCTCAGGTACTACAGGTGGAGGTACTACTGCAGGAGCAAGTGGTGGTTGTGCCTGTTGTCTCTCCCTCCTAATCTCAGCCATCTCCCTCCTCAGCTCCATCAAACCTCTCATCATCTCTACCCGTCAAGGGTCATCTCCCCTCTCTGTGTGCTCTGTAGTCCATCGGGATCAAGACGGACGCTCTGATACACTAATCTCCCTCATTTAGGACTCATTGGAGGCAACCTCAACCTCCTTGGTATCTCTATCTCTGTTGTCAGATATCTCTATAATCTATCAGGAAAATGTAAACAGTCTCAAAATATAGCAGAAATGCAGAATAATGACATATAACAGACGATAACAACAAAGGAAATCCTATGCTCCATGGTATACTTAATTCTACCCCATTTTGTACTTAGTCACTATTCTTATTTAATTCAGTCACTATTCATCTGTAACCTAGATTCACATTTTGTAAACCTAGTACTCTGATACCACCTCTGTCACAACTCGATTTCCAAGACCGCAATGGTCCTAGGGCACGGGAGATGCTAATGGCGACCGGCACCCGTAGAACCCAGTATCACATGCATCATCAATAAACCTCAATATATTATTCATATTAATTAATTTCCAGTTATTTTGTTAACCTGTCATGCATTCTGTAATCATTCTGCAATTGGCTATAACCATTCAAATTATCATATCATGCATCATCATATGCTCAATATATCATAAAACATCATATACAATTTTCATCTCCTAGAAAACCCAATACATACCCATGGAGCAGCTAGATAATGAACACCAAAAATAGTAGTAATATAGAAAATCCAGAAAATATACATCAAGATTGTGGCAGATATACCAGAATGATAAAAGACAGGAATCTGCAATCTACTCCTCTCCTGAAATGGGTAAACAATGAAATGGGTGAGTATAAATGATACTCAGTGAATTTACATGCATCACAATAAATAATAGGCATCAGTAAAATAAAGGTATCAATCAATGAGATAACATTATATAGTATAAAGATCAGGGTACAGTAAAGCTAAAGAATATCATATAGGCTTGGTTACATATGGAAAGACAGATAATAGGATGGACTGTATGAAAAGAAATCATACAATCTCCAGTCAGTCAATATAGACCATGTAGGTCTCCAGTATCAATGAGCATAAGGCTGATTAGGCCCTATGGCCAGGACCACAACCCCTCATAGCTAGGGTATCAATAATACAATGTGCACATCACCGACAGTATTTCCCCACTACCCTACCGGATTGGTAGCTCTGCCAAACCATATCAGGGTCAATAACAAGGGATACCATAAGCAACAATGGCATCCAGATATCAGTCAATCCAAATAATATTCAGTTCGGTATCAATCAGTACAGTATTCAATATACTTAATGGCAATGCCATATGCAATATACAATCAATAATAAAGAGTTTAGCAATAAGGAAAGGCATGAAATAAAAGTTGGTTCGGTGGCTGAAAATGGTGGGTCAATTGGCATGCCAACATCGTTGGCGATAATGGCATTCAATTGGTAGGCCTATGGCATGCAAACCAATAGGTCAATGGCAAATAAACTAGGCATTTCATTGAACACTTGGTGGGCATATAATGGCAAGCCAATAGATTAGGTTATGGTTCAAATTTGACTTGCCCATTCAAATCAACAACAAACCACGTGGTCAAACAAAGTATAGGTATCAAAGAAATATAATTAAATAATGTTAAAATGAATCAAATTGGCAAGGAAAAATCAAGCAAAACCAAAGAATTTCAAAGACAACAACAGGCATACATGGTTCGGCCAAAAGGGTGATTTTAGGGCAAGGTTCCAATCATCAATTCAATGAATTATACATGTTATTTGATGCAATGTGAACTCACCTAAGCCTCCAATTAGCCTTTGCATAAGTCAATTCCACCAATTTCCAGCAAAATGCTAAAATAGGCTACTTTGAAAATCAACCTTGATCAATCTCCAATTCTACACCAATTAATCTATCAATTAGTTACCTAAACACTTCCAATTGACTAATTCTAACATCAATTAGCATAAACACATCCTAATTCAACATATCATTCTATACAACTTCAATTTAAGCAACCAATTTAGGGATTTCAATCAATTTGGATAAATTGGTGCAATTAATCATCATACCCATTCAATTGAACCTAAATAAACTCTAAATCATCAATCAAACCAAACAAAACAACATCCTTACCTAAAATGCTCAAGATGGCCGAAATCTCCTTTAGGTTTTTCCTCCAAATCCTTTGCTTCATTCTTCAAATTAATGATGGAAATGAATTTAGCTAGGTTAATTTGATATTTTTCTATAAACTTTCCTTAGAAATCTATAAGGAAAATGAAGAAATGAAGATGGAAGAAGGAGAAAATGGTTTTGGCAATACATGAAGAAGAAGAAGAAAAAAGTGGTGAAATAATGGTTAAGGCAAAATTAATAAGAAAATCATAATGCACAATTACAACTAACTCCTCCAAGTTTGATCCATTTCACTTTGGTCCTTAAATCTTCTGTAATTTATTTTGACAATTCTGTCAGGATTTAGATATCAGAGTGGGGAGTGAATAGACTTATTTTAATTTATACATATTTATAAAAATGATTCTGGAGTCATTCTGTAACCCCGGCCGACCCCTTTCCACTATTCACCTTAAACTTCCATTTATTTACAAAAATGCCATTGTTTACTTTTTCAGTGTTCCTAAATGAATTTCACTTCTTTCTTTTTACCAAAATTACACATAAATTATGGTCATCTTTTACCCCCAAGTCAACTTTAGAAATTCTTTTGTTGACCGGACTGCTCATTTTTCGGCAGTGTTCCCGACACCGCCAGTTTCCGAAAAAGTTTCAAGTTTGCTTTCTAACTGTGTCTCTAAAATTATTTCCCATTATTTCAAGAATAATGAGCCACATTTTGAGAATTAATTCACGCATATGAGTTATAACTTTCTAGGGTATTACACATTCTTCCCCCTTACAATTAAATTCGTCCTCGAATTTAAATAGATACATACCTCACTGCTGGAACAGGAATGGATATTTGCTCCTCATCTCCTACCAATCACAATATGGGCTAGACTGCCCATCGATTTCCTACTCAATGCATCAGCCACTACATTGGCCTTACCTGGGTGATAAAGGATCTCATAGTCATAATCCTTTAGTAGTTCCACCCATATGCGCTGCCTAAGATTCAAATCCTTCTGCTGAAATATATAATATAGACTCTTATGATCAGTATATATCTCACATTTCGATCCATACAAGTAGTGTCTCCAAATCTTCAAGGCAAATATCACAGCTGCCATCTCTAAATCATGTGTCGGATAATTTGCTTCATGCTTCTTTAACTGACGAGAAGTATAAGCAATAACCCTACCAATCTGCATCAGTGCATATCCCAGACCAATCCGTGAAGCATTACAATACACTGTAAATTTCTCTCCCTCCACTGGCAATGCCAACACTGGAGCACTGGTGAGGCAGTATTTCAAGGTCTGAAAACTGTGATCATACTCATCAGTCCATACATATCACTCCTGTTTCCTCATCTGTCTTGTTAATGGAGCTGCAATCCGAGAGAAATCCTTCACAAACCTCCTATAGTTTCCAGTCACACCCAGAAAACTGCGAACCTCTGTAACACTTGTAGGCTGAGGCCAATTATCAACCACTTCTATCTTATGAGGATCCACCATAATACCATCCTTGCGTATCACATGCCCAAGGAAACATACTTCGGTTAGCCATAATTGGCATTTAGATAACTTAGCATATAACTGATGCTCCCGAAGTGTCTGCAAAGCAATCCTCAGATGCTCTACATGCTCCTCCTCACTGCTAGAATAAATAAGTATGTCATCAATCAATCAAATGACAAACTTATCCAAATATGACTTGAACACCCTGTTAAAAAGATCCATCAAAGCAGCCAGTGCATTGGTCAACCCGAATGGCAATACTAAGAATTCATAATGTTCATAGCGGGTCCTGAAAGCAGTCTTAGGTACATCACCCTTCTTAATCCTCAACTTGTGATACCCAGACCTCAAATCAATCTTCAAAAAATGGCTAACACCCTGCAGCTGATCAAACAAGTCATCTATCCGAGGCAATGGATACTTGTTCTTCACTGTGACTTTGTTCAGCTGCTTGTAGTCTATACACATCCTCAATGAGCCATCTTTCTTCCTTACAAATAGTACTGGTGCACCCCAAGGAGAACTACTCGGTCTGATGAATCCTCTATCTAATAGCTCTTATAACTGTACCTTTAATTTCTTCAGTTCAACTGGAGCCATTATGTATAGTGGAATAAATATAGGTTCAGTGCTTGTATGCACCTCAATCTCAAACTCAATCTCCCTATCAGAGGGCAATCCTGGCAACTCCTCAAGAAATACATTAGGAAACTCCTGAACTACTTATATCTGATCCATTTGCACAGAAGACTTTTGTACATCAATCACATGTGCCAAATAGGCTGAACAACCTTTCCCAATCATCCTCCTAGCCTGAATAGAAGAAATCAGGTTAAACTTAAACTCCCGTATCTCACCCTGAAACTCAAACTCAGGCTGCCCCTCAGGCTGAAACTTGACCTTCTTCCGATAACAGTCTATAACGGCTCGGTGCCTCGCAAGCCAATCCGTACCCAAAATAACATCTAGCTCTAATACAGGCAACTCAATTAAGTCAGCATGTAAGATGTTATCATCAATCTCAATCATGCAGTCAGGGTAATAACAATCCACATTAATACGAACACCTATAGGAGTAGCAATCATCAAAGGCACATCTAATAATCTCCTTTCCTTATTCAATTTAGGTGCAAAGTGTGGTGACACAAAAAAAGTGAGTAAAACCCGAATCAAATAAGGTATTTGCAATCTTATTATGAATCAAGATAGCACCTGTAACCACATTGTTTGCTCTCTAGGCCTCCTAGGTGTTGACTGCAAACACTCTGCCCTGACTCCTACCAGCTGGAGCCTAACTACCACTGAGAGCCTGTCCTCCCTTACCTCTACCTCTGCCTGATGCCTCTCTGCCCCTATGCTGACTAGTCTATACTATCGGCTAAGAGACTGTAACAAATGGCTGTTGATCAACCCTCAATAGACATCTGTTAGCATAGTGGCCCTGCTGGCCACACCTCAAATAAGCACCAGTCTGTCTCCAACACTCACCTCCATGTCTCTAGCCACAAAACCCACAGATAGGAATACTGGGTGTCTGTGTAACTGGTCTTGAAAAACCCTGAGAGTAGGCAGGTGCTGACTGAACCATTGGCGGCCCCCTACTCTGCACTCTCCTCTTCTAACTATTAGCATATGGTTTTTGCTCAAACAGTGGCACTGGCTTTGCCTGCCTCGGATGGGAGCTGCTCTCCCTCCTCCTAATCTGAGATCCTGGACCTCCTTTCCTCTTCTGGTTCGTCCTTGCCCTCTTAGTCTTGTATTTCTCCTCCATCTATGTAGCCTTGTCAATCACTGTAGTCAAAGAAGTAGACTCAGTAGCCAGTAATGCATTATGTAATGCAGCATGAAGACCCCTTCGAAACCTATTGATCAAATCTGCCTCTGTAGGTACAATATGAGTAGCATATCTACTCAACCTGCTAAACTCCTCTACATACTCCTCAACAGATCTATCTCCCTGCTCTAACTGTTCAAATCTAATAAGATTTCGGGTCTTTACCCCCTCAGTTATAAACTCATTAATAAGACTCTGTCAAAACTCAGTCCATGTAGGTGGGTGCTCACCATAAAGCTTGGGCTTCATCCTCCTCAAAAACTAAGTCTAAGCCTTCCCCTTTTGTAATAGACCAACCAACTCTACAGCTTTCAACTCTGAACATGGTAGTCTCCTCACTACCTTCTCCACCTCCTCCAAGAAATCCACAGTGTCGGTGCCTCTGTCTTCCGTAAAGTGTAACACCTCAGCCTCAACCTAACATGAATCATAAACGAAGAACTTAGGGGAAATTTTTTTCTTTCATTTGAACTTATGAATGCTATGTGTTTATGCATGAAATTGATAGATATGCATGTTATATGAAGTGATTATATGAGTTAAAGTGGTTTAAAGGTTGTTAGGATAAAATCAGGTAATTTTAAGTTTTTGGTGAACTGGGGGCAAAATGGTCATTTCACACCCCCTTCGAATTTTTATGGAATTAACACTATATTTGAGAGTAGAAAAGAATTTAAGGACATGAAAATGATATTATTAAGTTTATTTGAATACTTGTTGGGGAATTAAACCCGGTAGAAAATAATTCTCAGCAAGCTGCTCGATTGAGGAGCTTCATTTGAACTAAGGGTAATTTGGTCTTTTCCTTTGCAATATGTAGTTATATAGTGTATGCAAGCCTATGGTAACATTTTAGGCTTACTTAAATCTAACCATTGGATGAAAAGATGAAGAAATGGATGGTTGGATAGCTAGGTTTCACCATTTGTACCATAAACTCAAAACATAGGATTGCACCATTGATTGTTAAGCTTGATTTTTCCCACCCCTTCATTTTTCTTCATCATCATCTTTATTTCACCAACTAAACTTTCTCTCCCCTCCATTCACCATTTCGGCCAACATTGATCCAAGCCAAATCTTGTTGTTTTCTTTCATTTTTTGATGGAAACATGTCAATTCTATCATCCTAAACACAAATATATCCATATATTCAAAGGAGAAACTAGAAAAAGTAACAAATTAATCCTTTGAAGATTTTGAAGAACTTTTAGTAAGTTATGGATTTTGAAATTCTTTTGATTCAAATATGTTATTAGGTTGTTGTTTGATGTTTATTAGTGATCAAAACATGTTTTGAATGGACGGAATTCAAAAAGTTGGATTGAAACCCTAATAGGAAGAACTTCGAATCAAAATGTTATTTTAATGATTTTTTTGTTCAAATGATGTTTATTTGATGCGTTTAGCATGAATTAGTGGTTAAATCATTGAAAGAAATTCATTTGGATGGAAAACTACCATGGCCAAAACTTGAGGTGCTTGTGTTATGGTTGATGTTTGATGTTTAATAGGTTTAAATGGTTAAATGTTGTGTATTTGATGTGTATTTAAGTTATATGATTGAATGGTATTGAAAAATGGATGAATGGAATGAAATCCATTTTGGTCGAACCATTTGAGTTTTTTAGTTTAAGGTGTTAGGCTAATGTGATTAATAAAGAAAAGTTTGAATATCGTTAAGTGTTGAAAATGATGGAAATGTATAAGTTTAGATGTGTGAAAGATGATTGATATAAGTACTCTGAAGGTAAACTTGAATATGGTATATGTTTGATATAGAATGCTAAGTTAAGTGTATATAAGTTCTTAATATGATATATAAGTAATGCATATGTGAAATGTGCGTTAATTATGGTGATAGATAGGTGTTTATGCATAAAGGAATGATAAATGGGTAATTGGTATAAAGTAAGATTGATAGTGCATATAGTGTATGCTTGACATGTTTGTATGTCAATAACATGTTTTGTGATGTTTTTACATCTTACCGAAGTGTTATATGTGATAATAGGTGAACCGTCAAATATTCCAGCTTGGAGTATTGAACGGCGGGCCGACTAGGGCTCGGGAGCATTGGATTGGGGGATAAGTGATCATATTGTGATAGAGGTGAGTACTTATGTATATTCATGCATGATTCGCATCATATATCATATAAAAAGTGAATTGGACTAATAAAATAGCATTTGATATTTTATAGTACATACAATGCATATTGGCCCGTAAATAAACCCTTTGAAACGACCTAAAATGACCAAAACTTTGTCTGTCCATAAAATGAAATCCAGAAAGCCAATTGGGCCACCACTTGGCCCAATCATCTAGTCTTGACCTAAGCTTTAAAACGGTACCTCATGGTCCACGTAAATCCCTTGGTAACATAGTTAACTAGAAACTACTCAAAAATCCCAAAACGGACCCGTAACGGCAAGTGTCAGTTGAGGTAGCGCAACTAGGCCCCGCCATACATTTTTTTGACATCTTCCAATTTTGTTCTATTATTCTTTATATATGTATATATGATTTTTCTACATCTATATGAGGTATACATATGCTATATTTATTATTATATGGAGACACACCCATATGGTATTATAACAGGGCTATTTCGATGGTATAATGGGTAAATTCCATTGATTGTTATGGACCCTTGCTAGAAAGGGATGTTATATTCTTTAGTCGTAGAGAAAATATCCCTTACGTGGTAAGTGTATTTATGGGACCCCTACTAGGAAGGGATGTTATATTCCTTAGTGCACTTTATGATAGTGCTCGAGTACTGAATTACATAAATAACCCAATCCTGTTATATCATATGTGTGTTAACTTGTACACAGGATACTTATATTGATATTTACATGGTTACTTATACAGATTCTCATATCAATATTTCATTGTTATCTTATATCGATTCTACGGGCCATAAATAGGCAATCATGATATTATGGACATCTACTGCATTTTTATACATTTGGATTCACTGAGTATTTTTATACTCACCCCCTTAGTGGTTTACAATTTTCTGGTTTACAGTGAGGCACGTATTCCATTGGCATTTTCTACTCCTGCCTTGTAATTGTACTAACTAATCATGTAATAATCAAGCTCCAAAAGTATATGTAAATATTTATACAGTATAGAGGTTCCATGGTACTGTAAATTAAGGAGTGGCATGTATATATATGTGTGTTGCATCTTTATAGTCTTGCATAATAATTATACTATGGATATATATATGTTATGCTATGAATGGAAATGATTTGATATATAGAAATGTATATATTGAGTTGATATTGGAGATCCAAAGGGATCATTGACTTGAGTATAGATGTTGAAATATATAGTGGAAGTTCTTATTTGTATGTTTTTCAGCTGGGCATAATCCTTATATAAAGGAGATGTTTGTCATAGCCCAACTTGGGAGCCATTACAGTCCTAGGGTACGGGTGATGCTTATGCTACCAGTACCACGAAGAACCCATAAAACTGTAACACCTCAACCTAAACCCTATAGGGACCCTTAAGGGGGACTCAGGGGGGAATTTTTTCTTTCTTTATAATATGCTTATATGATGTATATATGCATGAAATTGATAGTTATGCATGTTATATGACCTAATTTTAGGCATAGAAGTGATTTAAAGTCAGTTAGGACAAAATCGAAAAATTTTGAATTTTTGG